>CM040120.1:27203889-27422417 GCA_022559845.1 Amorphophallus konjac
CCACCTCCCACTTGTACAGGGCCCACCCCCACCAGTCAGCCCCTTGACGATGTCGGCAGTTGTCACGAGGGAGGCACGACCCATGATAGACGTCGCCCGTGTTGGGTATCCGGGTAAATCTATAAGGTTATATTACATTAATTAGCCCTCAACTGTCTAATATGAATATTTTGACATTTACAATTACAGTATGAAATTTGAACCCCATAGCGCTGTCCATCATTCCACCGAACTCATGTTGGCACATGTGCCCGGGGCAGCTTCCACTTTCAGAGATTTTCTGATGTCCGTCCGCGATTCATTGTACAACATGTTCTTAGTAAGTAATTACGTCATTTAATTCAAGTATTTCCCAAAGTCAATTTATAACTTTATACTAAGTGTGAAAAGTAATTGATTTACAGCGGTCTTTTCAATTCACATGTGGACATGACGCGGCGAGATGTCGTCGTGCCTGGGAGTCTACTATGCTCTCAAGTTACAAGAGGAGAATACATGAGGCCCGAGCACACGCTAAAAAATTGAGTGGGGGGAGTGAAGACCGACAATTGTGGAAGGCGCATCGCCCTCTATGGATGAGGCAGGAGGATTGGGAGATATCTTGTGACCATTTTGCCGACCCCAAGTGGATAGAAAAGTCCGAAAAAGCCAAAGCAAACAGGACGTCAAAACCAGGTTCAAATTTGCATACGAGTGGGTCCATCTCTTATGCGGCTCATAAACAAAAATTGGTAAGTAATATACCAATTTATCTTCTTACAATTTATCCCAATATTTGACTTTTTTTTTACTATGAATTGTATAACATGCTGTGGAGCTTAATCGACCTCCGTCGTTCCTCGAGGTGTTCGACAGAACACACAAAAAGAAGGGGACTAATGATTTTGTGAGTGACAAAGCTAAGTCAGCAGCGGTAAGTTTATCTACATATGTAACTTGTACCGTTCATTTAAATTGGCATGTAATTCATATGAAATTGACTAGTTATTTTACTCAATTTGTAGGAAACATATAGCAAAGCAGTGACAGAGAAGTACGGGGAGGGAGACACGCAGCAGCCGGAGTTCGATCCGGTGGAGTGGGTGGCAGCAGCTGGCGTACCGAAGAAAGGCCGACCATATGGTTTTGGGGAGAGCCTAGACGCAAGCGCGGTGACATCAGCGTGTGCGAGTTCTAGCTATACTTCTTCCAGTGGCAGTGCCTTCACTATACCTTCCGTTGCCCCCAGCGCTTCTGCCAGCGACATGATGGACATGGTCCGATCGCAGATTTCTGATATGCAGCGGCAGCAGCATCATTTCCAGCAAGAGATCTCTAGCCAAGTGTCAGTATTCTTGCAGGCAATTAGTGGCCTCCTCTCCCAGAGCGGAATGGTCCCTCAGAAATCAACCACCACCACACCACAGCCCGCACAGGTGAGTGTTTACTATGTTTTTATTTTGATGGAATTACTCAATTATGTTCATTATTAATTTTAAAACTCATTTACTTCAGAAGAATTGAGAAAATCCGGGGGCCGGGGGTCTAAAACTTGAAATACCGGCCGGATGGCCGTGTCGATCATTCCAACACTACTGGGGAGATGAAAGTGACTTGTCAGAACTGACGGAATCCAAATCGGATGTCCGGTTTGAGCTCGGCGCTCAAAGTTCAGTTTTAAAATACACTTAGTTTAATTGAACTACCAGGTCGGGTCCGGGGGTCTAAAATTGGAAATACCGGTCGGCCGGCCGTGCCGATCATTCCAACACTACCGGGGAGATGAAAGTGACCTGTCAGAACTGACGGAATCCAAATCGGATGTCCGGTTTGAGCTCGGCGCTCAAAGTTCAGTTTTAAAATACACTTAGTTTAAATGAACTATCAGGTTGGGTCCGGGGGTCTAAAATTGGAAATACCGGTCGGACGGCTGTGCCGATCATTCCAACGCGACCGGGGAGAGGAAAGTGACTTGTCAGAACTGACGGAATCCAAATCGGATGCCCGGTTTGAGCTCGGCGCTCAAAGTTCAGTTTTAAAATACACTTAGTTTAAATGAACTACCAGGTCGGGTCCGGGGGTCTAAAATTGGAAATATCGGTCGGACGGCCGTGCCGATCATTCCAACGCGACCGGGGAGATGAAAGTGACTTGTCAGAACTGACGGAATCCAAATCGGATGCCCGGTTTGAGCTCGGCGCTCAAAGTTCAGTTTTAAAATACACTTAGTTTAAATGAACTACCAGGTCGGGTCCGGGGGTCTAAAATTAGAAATACCGGTCGGACGGCCATGCCGATCATTCCAACACTACCGGGGAGATGAAAGTGACTTGTCAGAACTGACGGAATCCAAATCGGATGTCCGGTCTGAGCTCGGCGCTCAAAGTTCAGTTTTCAAATACACTTAGTTTAAATGAACTGCCAGGTCAGGTCCGGGGGTCAAAAACTTGAAATACAAGTCGGACGGCCGTGCCGATCATTCCAACGCGGCCGGGGAGATGAAAGTGACTTGTCAGAACTGACGGAATCCTAATCGGATGTCCGGTTTGAGCTCGGCGCTCAAAGTTCAGTTTTAAAATACACTTAGTTTAAATGAACTACCTGGTCGGGTCCGGGGGTCTAAAATTGGAAATACCAGTCGGACGACCGTGCCGATCATTCCAACGCGGCCGGGGAGATGAAAGTGACTTGTCAGAACTGACGGAATCCAAATCGGATGCTCGGTTTGAGCTCGGCGCTCAAAGTTCAGTTTTAAAATACACTTAGTTTAAATGAACTATCAGGTCGGGTCCGGGGGTCTAAAATTGGAAATACCGGTCGGACGGCCGTGCCGATCATTCCAACGCGACCGGGGAGATGAAAGTGACTTGTCAGAACTGACGGAATCCAAATCGGATGCCCGGTTTGAGCTCGGCGCTCAAAGTTCAGTTTTAAAATACACTTAGTTTAAATGAACTACCAGGTCGGGTCCGGGGGTATAAAATTGGAAATACCGGTCGGACGGCCGTGCTGATCATTCCAACACGACCGGGGAGACGAAAGTGACTTGTCAGAACTGACGGAATCCAAATCGGATGCCCGGTTTGAGCTCGGCGCTCAAAGTTCAGTTTTAAAATACACTTAGCTTAAATGAACTGCCAGGTCGGGTCCGGGGGTCTAAAATTGGAAATACCGGTCGGACGGCCGTGCCGATCATTCCAACGCGGCCGGGGAGATGAAAGTGACTTGTCAGAACTGACGGAATCCAAATCGGATGTCCGGTTTGAGCTCGGCGCTCAAAGTTCAGTTTTAAAATACACTTAGTTTAAATGAACTACCAGGTCGGGTCCGGGGGTCTAAAATTGGAAATACCGATCGGACGGCCGTGCCGATCATTCCAACATGACCGGGGAGATGAAAGTGACTTGTCAGAACTAACAGAATCTAAATCGGATGTCCGGTTTGAGCTCGGCGCTCAAAGTTCAGTTTTAAAATACACTTAGTTTAAATGAACTATCAGGTCGGGTCCGGGGGTCTAAAATTAGAAATACCGGTCGGACGGCCGTGCCGATCATTCCAACACTACCGGGGAGATGAAAGTGACTTGTTAGAACTGACGGAATCCAAATCGGATGTCCGGTTTGAGCTCGGCGCTCAAAGTTCAGTTTTAAAATACACTTAGTTTAAATGAACTATCAGGTTGGGTCCGGGGGTCTAAAATTAGAAATACCGGTCGGACGGCTGTGCCGATCATTCCAACGCGACCGGGGAGATGAAAGTGACTTGTCAGTACTGACGGAATCCAAATCGGATGCCCGGTTTGAGCTCGGCGCTCAAAGTTCAGTTTTAAAATACACTTAGTTTAAATGAACTATCAGGTCGGGTCCGGGGGTCTAAAATTGGAAATACCGGTCGGACGGCCGTGCCGATCATTCCAACGCGACCGGGGAGATGAAAGTGACTTGTCAGAACTGACGGAATCCAAATCGGATGCCCGGTTTGAGCTCGGCACTCAAAGTTCAGTTTTAAAATACACTTAGTTTAAATGAACTACCAGGTCGGGTCCGGGGGTCTAAAATTGGAAATACCGGTCGGACGGCCGTCCCGATCATTCCAACACTACCGGGGAGATGAAAGTGACTTGTCAGAGCTGACGGAATCCAAATCGGATGTCCGGTTTGAGCTCGGCGCTCAAAGTTCAGTTTTAAAATACACTTAGCTTAAATGAACTGTCAGGTCAGGTCCGGGGGTCAAAAACTTGAAATACAAGTCGGACGGCCGTGCCGATCATTCCAACGCGGCCGGGGAGATGAAAGTGACTTGTCAGAACTAACGAAATCCAAATCGGATGCCCGGTTTGAGCTCGGCGCTCAAAGTTCAGTTTTAAAATACACTTAGTTTAAATGAACTACCAGGTCGGGTCCGGAGGTCTAAAATTGGAAATACCGATCAGACGGCCGTGCCGATCATTCCAACGCGGTCGGGGAGATGAAAGTGACTTGTCAGAACTGACAGAATCCAAATCGGATGCCCGGTTTGAGCTCGGCGCTCAAAGTTCAGTTTTAAAATACACTTAGTTTAAATGAACTATCAGGTCGGGTCCGGGGGTCTAAAATTGGAAATACCGGTCGGACGGCCGTGCCGATCATTCCAACGCGATCGGAGAGATGAAAGTGACTTGTCAGAATTGACGGAATCCAAATAGCATGCCCGGTTTGAGCTCGGCGCTCAAAGTTCAGTTTTAAAATACACTTAGTTTAAATGAACTACCAGGTCGGGTCCGGGGGTCTAAAATTAGAAATACCGGTCGGACGGCCGTGCCGATCATTCCAACACGACCGGGGAGACGAAAGTGACTTGTCAGAACTGACGGAATCCAAATCGGATGTCCGGTTTGAGCTCGGCGCTCAAAGTTCAGTTTTAAAATACACTTAGCTTAAATGAACTGCCAGGTCTGGTCCGGGGGTCTAAAACTGGAAATACCGGTCGGACGGCCGTGCCGATCATTCCAACGCGGCCGGGGAGATGAAAGTGACATGTCTGAACTGACGGAATCCAAATCGGATGTCCGGTTTGAGCTCGGCGCTCAAAGTTCAGTTTTAAAATACACTTAGTTTAAATGAACTACCAGGTCGGGTCCGGGGGTCTAAAATTGGAAATACCGGTCGGACGGCCGTGCCGATCATTCCAACACGACCGGGGAGATGAAAGTGACTTGTCAGAACTGACGGAATCCAAATCGGATGTCCGGTTTGAGCTCGGCGCTCAAAGTTCAGTTTTAAAATACACTTAGCTTAAATGAACTACCAGGTCGGGTCCGGGGGTCTAAAATTGGAAATACCGGTCGGACAGCCGTGCCGATCATTTCAACACGACCGGGGAGATGAAAGTGACTTGTCAGAACTGACGGAATCCAAATCGGATGTCCGGTTTGAGCTCGGCGCTCAAAGTTCAGTTTTAAAATACACTTAGTTTAAATGAACTATCAGGTCGGGTCCGGGGGTCTAAAATTGGAAATACCGGTCGGACGGCCGTGCCAATCATTCCAACGCGACCGGGGAGATGAAAGTGACTTGTCAGAACTGACGGAATCCAAATCGGATGCCCGGTTTGAGCTCGGCGCTCAAAGTTCAGTTTTAAAATACACTTAGTTTAAATGAACTACCAGGTCGGGTCCGGGGGTCTAAAATTAGAAATACCGGTCGGACGGCCGTGCCGATCATTCCAACGCGACCGGGGAGATGAAAGTGACTTATCAGAACTGACGGAATCCAAATCGGATGCCCGGTTTGAGCTCGACGCTCAAAGTTCAGTTTTAAAATACACTTAGTTTAAATGAACTACCAAGTCGGGTCCGGGGGTCTAAAATTAGAAATACCGGTCGGACGGCCGTGCCGATCATTCCAACACTACCCGGGAGATGAAAGTGACTTGTCAGAACTGACGGAATCCAAATCGGATGCCCGGTTTGAGCTCGGCGCTCAAAGTTCAGTTTTAAAATACACTTAGTTTAAATGAACTATCAGGTCGGGTCCGGGGGTCTAAAATTGGAAATACTGGTCGGACGGCCGTGCCGATCATTCCAACACTACCGGGGAGATGAAAGTGACTTGTCAGAACTGACGGAATCCAAATCGGATGTCCGGTTTGAGCTCGGCGCTCAATGTTCAGTTTTAAAATACACTTAGTTTAAATGAACTATCAGGTCGGGTCCGGGGGTCTAAAATTGGAAATACCGGTCGGACGGCTATGCCGATCATTCCAACGCTACCGGGGAGATGAAAGTGACTTGTCAGAACTGACGGAATCCAAATCGGATGCCCGGTTTGAGCTCGGCGCTCAAAGTTCAGTTTTAAAATACACTTAGTTTGAATGAACTATCAGGTCGGGTCCGGGGGTCTAAAATTGGAAATACCGGTCGGACAGCCGTGCCGATCATTCCAACGCGACCGGGGAGATGAAAGTGACTTGTCAGAACTGACGGAATCCAAATCGGATGTCCGGTTTGAGCTCGGCGCTCAAAGTTCAGTTTTAAAATACACTTAGTTTAAATGAACTACCAGGTCGGGTCCGGGGGTCTAAAATTGGAAATAGCGGTTGGACGGTCGTGCCGATCATTCCAACACGACCGGGGAGATGAAAGTGACTTGTCAGAACTGACGGAATCCAAATCGGATGTCCGGTTTGAACTCGGCGCTCAAAGTTCAGTTTTAAAATACACTTAGCTTAAATGATCTGCCAGGTCAGGTCCGGGGGTCAAAAACTTGAAATACAAGTCGGACGGCCGTGCCGATCATTCCAACGCGGCCGGGGAGATGAAAGTGACTTGTCAGAACTGACGGAATCTAAATCGGATGCCCGGTTTGAGCTCGGCGCGCAAAGTTCAGTTTTAAAATACACTTAGTTTAAATGAACTACCAGGTCGGGTCCGGGGGTCTAAAATTGGAAATACTGGTCGGACGGCCGTGCCGATCATTCCAACACGACCGGGGAGATGAAAGTGACTTGTCAGAACTGACGGAATGCAAATCGGATGTCCGGTTTGAGCTCGGCGCTCAAAGTTCAGTTTTAAAATACACTTAGTTTAAATGAACTATCAGGTCGGGTCCGGGGGTCTAAAATTGGAAATACCGATCGGACGGCCGTGCCGATCATTCCAACGCGACCGGGGAGATGAAAGTGACTTGTCAGAACTGACGGAATCCAAATCGGATGCCCGGTTTGAGCTCGGCGCTCAAAGTTCAGTTTTAAAATACACTTAGTTTAAATGAACTACCAGGTCGGGTCCGGGGGTCTAAAATTGGAAATACCGGTCGGACGGCCGTGCCGATCATTCCAACACTACCAGGGAGATGAAAGTGACTTGTCAGAACTGACGGAATCCAAATCGGATGCCCGGTTTGAGCTCGGCGCTCAAAGTTCAGTTTTAAAATACACTTAGTTTAAATGAACTATCAGGTCGGGTCCGGGGGTCTAAAATTGGAAATACTGGTCGGACGGCCGTGCCGATCATTCCAACGCGACCGGGGAGATGAAAGTGACTTGTCAGAACTGGCGGAATCCAAATCGGATGTCTGGTTTGAGCTCGGCGCTCAAAGTTCAGTTTTAAAATGCACTTAGTTTAAATGAACTGCCAGGTCGGGTCCGGGGGTCTAAAATTGGAAATACCGGTCGGACGGCCGTGCCGATCATTCCAACACGACCGGGGAGATGAAAGTGACTTGTCAGAACTGACGGAATCCAAATCGGATGTCCGGTTTGAGCTCGGCGCTCAAAGTTCAGTTTTAAAATACACTTAGTTTAAATGAACTATCAGGTCAGGTTCGGGGGTCAAAAACTTGAAATACAAGTCGGACGGCCGTGCCGATCATTCCAACGCGACCGGGGAGATGAAAGTGACTTGTCAGAACTGACGGAATCCAAATCGGATGCCCGGTTTGAGCTCGGCGCTCAAAGTTCAGTTTTAAAATACACTTAGTTTAAATGAACTACCAGGTCGGGTCCGGGGGTCTAAATATTGTTTCAAGCTAGTAGTTGATCTATAAAATCTGCAGTTATCAATTTGATATATTTGATTTATATTTATGCTCATTTCTTCGCACTAATTTTTTTATCTATAAATAAATGTTATTATTTTTTTAATGTAGGGGGATCCTTCTGCGTGCAGCGACAGAGGAGATGAGCAGGGCAGTGACGATATGGATGATGAGGATATTGACGATGTACCAAATATTTCTTGATGTTTAATGATATTTGTTTTATGTTATTCAGACGGATCAGCAGGGTTAATGTGTTTTTTTTTGTATTTATTTGATCAGCATGGTGGAATTTTTTTATTGGTGGTGTTTATTTATTTGAACATCTATGTTGATGTTGAGTTTTTTTCGGTGGTGTTTATTTATTTGGGTACGTTGATGTTGAGTTTTTTTTGTGGTTATCAGTAGGTTCCCAATAATTTTTTTTAACAGGTTTATTAGATAAATAAACGCAATATTTTAAAAAAATATATTTTTGATTTCAGACGGATTTTCACTCCGTCGCTATTTCCGTTTGGAATAGCGACGGAAATTTCAGACGGAAATTAATATCCGTCGTGATTTCCGTTTCAAACACCGATGGATTTAGGACGAATTTGCATATGGAACCGTCGTCGGTAGTTACGACGAAAAAGTAATCCGTCGTAATATCCGGCAGATATAGCGACGGATTTCAAACAAGTTTTCAGACGGATTACTGACGGTATTTACAACGGATTATAAATCCGTCTTAAAAACCGTATGAAATACAGACGGATAATTTCAGACGGAAAGTTACATACGGAAATTTTATCGTATGAGATTTAGACGGAATTTGTGACCGAAATTTATTCTGTCTTAATTTCAGACGGAATTTCAGACAGACAAATTAACTGTCACAAATTTGTGACTAAGAATTTCAGACGGTCGATTCCCGTCTTAAATCTATTGGAATTCCGTTACAAATATGGTTTGCGACGGATTTTCTGACGGATTTGAGACGGATAATGTCCGTCTAAAATTCCGCTTTTTCTGGTAGTGGTCCCCCCGGCATCGAACCCTTCAGAAACCGAGAAACCTTTAGAAATTCCTATAGTCTGAAATCCCTGAGCCTCTGCAACCCAAGAGCAAAACTCCCAGCTCAAAGCCCCCCTCCTAAACCCTCAAAAAACCTTCTATCAGCCCCTTAATGGCCTCCCGACGCGACCCCCCCCGGCGCGACCCTCCCTCGGCGCGAGTTCCACGCCGGGTGCTGCTCGCGCCGATCGGCGGCCTGCTCTCCAGCGTGCCGAGACCCCTTCCCGCCGAGACCATGCTGGAACCTTCGCGCCGGAACTCTTGCGCCGGGACCCTTGCGCCGAGAGCCTTGTATGCCGTAAACCATGCCGAGCCGGAGCCTTTGCGCCGAGACCTTCACATGTTGACTCTTATTAAAACTTCTAGCCACTTTCGTCACGTCATTCGAAAGGAAAACGAGGGGGATTCACTCAAGGCCACACAGGAGTTAAATTAACGGGGAATGCCCCTACATTATACTAGTCTAAGCTAGAGCTATCTTCACCCCATTGGTCTATGGAGTTCTGTCACTGCATGTTCTCCCATGGCCTCTTCGGAGGGGATATTAATAAGTACCACGATAAATGGACACCGTCCCGTCGAATTGTGATCCTTTTGGATCTCGGGTTACGCCCATCTTTATTTTGGATTCTGTCTCGGCTCTCCGTGGACAGTTTCCCATATACCCCATCAACCCTCCGAGTACGGGGGAGATGCTGCCGGATTTTTGCCAGACATGCACACTAACTAACTGTCGAACTCTTAATAATAATGATAATAATAATAATAATCATAATAATCATAATGCTAAACAAATAAATAGAATAAATAATAATAAAAAAGGGGGGAAGCAAACAAATAAACAAACAAACAAAATGAAATAAATAAATAAATATATATTAGCAATAATGAGTAAATAAAAATACTAAGCATAAATCGAGAATCGGTCGGGGGCTCCTGTCGGCGTCATCATCTCTCGGCACCGAAAGCACGTCGAAGCCGATGCATGCCGAGGTGAAAGCCACGCCGAGACCCCCTCTCGTGTATATAAAAAAAAAAGAGGAAAAGAGACAGCACGATCGGGCCGAGGGTGGGTGTGTGCCGATGGCAACCCCCTGGTGGTGCCAATCGGCGCCACCCCCCCCCCCCCCCCCATACATGTTGTAGTAAAGGAAGAAGGATAAAACGACTTCGACAAAGCCGAAGCAAAAGACCATGTACGGTGCAATAAATGCTAGGCATACTTAAACTCCCCACTAAATGTGCTTAATATATATAATAACGCCATGAGATCAACTATACGTGCATACTACATGCCCCATTCATCAAGGTACACACCTATGCAGTCAATTAACGTTACGGGCATTTGTAACCAAAAACACATGAATATACGTCCAACCTCCTCATATATTAAAAAAATCCTATATATGCACACTCGTATGAACACAAAAAGGAAGAAGCAAACATTACGAAGAAACAAGGCATTCCCCTTTCAAAAAGGATAAAAACATGGTTAAAATAAAAATACACAATAAACAAGTAATAGACAAATAAATTACAACAAATAGAAATAAAAGTGACAAAAAGGGTGAATAAATAAATAATTGTCAAACAAATGCTAATAAAGAAATTAAAATATACATGCATCTCATGTAAGAGGATAAAATAAATAAATAAATAAATAAATAGTAAATAAATAACAAGTGAGCAAAAAAGGGGGGGGGAACGTAAGTAAAAGGAGAACAAAGATAATCACGTATCTAAAATAATAACAGGAATAAATAAAGAGCAGTGAGCATGATTGTGCCTACTCCGGAGCCTTCACCCTCCCTAGACTCCGGGTATGGAATATCGATGCCGCTCCGACAAGTCATGCTTGGATCTCGGGACTCACCCCATTTTATCCAAAGCATGACCATGTCACGAGCCAATAACTAACTGAATTTAATTTATTCCGATCGGGTTGCAACCGCTTTTCCCCAGTTCTTGAACAGTAAATTGGCCGTGTACTTGGCATATATTCTCACAGGTCTTATATCCGCTTTCCTCATGTTTCTAATGCGGACTTCCGTCTGAACACGAAATGGTCAGGCAAGCGACCAACATGATTTAAGCACTTCCCTGTCAAGAGATATTTTCACGCAATTCACGAATTTCAAAACTTCGTTTCTTCACTTTCGATTTCATGGCCGTAGGGCCCCTCTTCCTGGCGATTAATCAAGGGTGTTCCCTCGTATGGGGGATGTAAATGACGCCGTGACCTTTATGGCGCGGCGGGTTTTGGTCCCGACACGAACCACACAATCGTCTGATTAGTCAGATCGAGCGCACAATAAATCGTCACTTTGTGACTGGCACGCCCACGCACTTAATAGACGAATCCACGCACTAAATAAACGAAATTCATAAAAAGTGCATCCACAGGACCCTGGGGCTTGCCCAGGAGTGGGTGGAGGTGGACGAGCCGAGCCATGTCGGGCGGAAGACCCAGGGCAAGGCGAAGCTCGTGGACTGGCGTACGCGCTTTCTTGTACAGTACCAGGACTGGCAGTAGGGTGGCGTTCCGGTGGTGTCCCAGGTGCAGGACAGCGCCGACTACCTGCGACGGTACCGAGACACGTACGCAGGACGCCTCTACCTAGGGAGGCCAGCATGAGTAAGTATGAAATGCAGATTTTTTGTGC
Source organism: Amorphophallus konjac (assembly GCA_022559845.1). Taxonomy (NCBI): domain Eukaryota; kingdom Viridiplantae; phylum Streptophyta; class Magnoliopsida; order Alismatales; family Araceae; genus Amorphophallus; species Amorphophallus konjac. Next base: position 27,215,603 of record CM040120.1, read on the forward strand.
AAATGCATGCATGTGACATTAATCTATATGCTTATGAATGCAGGATGCTCGTGACACTATCATCACTGATCTGCGGGCCCAGCTGGCAGCTGCCAGGCATCAGTTGGCAGCTACTCGTCAGGAGCTGGACATCCTGGTGTGTTTATGTAATGCATTTTTTTTTGTGTCACCTGGATTCCTGGTGCTTAGCCTCTTACTGTCGTTTGTTGTTCTGTGTTTCAGCGTGCCCATCAAGCGGCTGCGGCTGAGATGACTGGTGGGGCGGCCTCCAGCTCGCGAGCCCCTCCTCCGGAGGTGTCTTCTCTCCAGGAGCAGTTGGCGGGCGCGGTGGCCCATGCTGAGGAGGCCGAGCGTGATCAGGCAGCTCGGGTGAGTGTTTGCTTGACACGGGTTCCTTTTTTGCGTATTCCCTTTCCTTTGCTGACTTACCTCCCAAATCTGGGATTAGCTCGACCTTTAATGTGGCAGACCTAGTGACCTACAAGGAACCCACAGCGATTCCTAGTGACCCTTTCGAGCCTTCTCCTCCTATTGAGAGTGAGCCCACCCATGTGCGTCCCACAGTCTCGAGAGCACCGCGCGTGCACATTGAGAGGATACTGGATGAGCAGGTGACAACTACACGGAGCCGGATGTACCAGCGCTACCTTGTCCGCTGGTGGGACCGTCCACCTTCTGATGATTCCTGGATCAGCCGGGAAGATCTCCAGCGCCTCGATCCAGATCTGCTGGAGTACTACCAGAGCAGTGTCCCCCCTTACTCGATGGAGTCGAGTTCCAGCCGCCCCGGGAGGGTTCGTGGTGACACCGGGTCCACTACCAGGCCCACTACTCAGAGTCGACGCCGCACCGCCCTGACTGCACCGAGCTTATGGCTCGGAGATCCGACTTCCTGAAGACTCGGCTTGTGGCTATGGTAGTATACTGCGTATGTATTTCATTTGTGTGTATTACGTATACGTATTTGTGTGTATGTATTCGTCTTCTAGGCTAGTCAAAAGACATGTGTGTATTTTAAACCCACAAAGACAATAGTGGGTTTGTGGGTTTTATTTTATTAGGCTAGGACATATGTGTAATTAGGAAAGTTTAAAGGTGTAAGTGTTATAGCCTCCTCCTATATAAAGGGGGCTAAGGGTGTATGCTTTCATATGAAGAATGCTTAAGAATTTGATATCACGTAAGGAGCCTTGCCCCTTGGTGCCTTTCCTTCCCTCTTTCTCTTTGTGAGTTTGAGTGTGTCACCCGGTGTGAGACCGTCCGGCGTGAGACTGAGCTGCGCGAGGTAGCAAGTTATCTGTTCTCGTCCGTGCCGTCAGGAGTTGCCGTCGATCCATCCTCCGACGCCGTCCGCGTCAGAGGGTTGTAGAGGTTGGTCCCTATGTGCCAACAAAGGAACCTGAAGAGTGGGGAGCTCAGAATTATAGAAAAAGGTCTGTTAATTTCATAGTCATACAAGTTCTTCACTGTGCACTTGATGCTAATGAATATAATCGTGTTTATATGTGTGAAACAGCTAATGAGATATGGGAGAAACTCTAGGTCATGTACGAAGGTACTTCCCAAGTCAAAGAGACCAAGATAAATCTGTTGATCCACAAATATGAACTGTTCAGGATGGAGGAGAACGAGAGCATTGGAGAAATGTTCACAAGGTTTGGTGACATAGTGAATGGGCTCAAAGCCCTGCGTAAAAAATACTCAAACTCAGATCTTGTTCAAAAAATTCTTCATTCTTTACCATCTTCCTGGAATGCTAAGGTCACATCAATTGAAGAAGCAAAAGACATATCTACCCTGGATGTGGATGAACTCATGAGATCCTTGATGACTTATGAAATCAACATGAAAAGAAATCAAGAGGAGGAATCAAGTAAGAAAAAGAAAATCGTGGCCTTCAAGACTTCATCAAAGAATAACTCATCAAGTGAGGACGGAACAAGTGATGGCTTGGATGAAGAAGAAGTAGCCTTCCTTACAAAGAAAGTTAAGAAACTCTTCCTTAAAAAGAAGACTCGTGCGGGTAAGCCTAAGGTAAGCAAGCATTCCTTTTCTAAGGGGGAGACTCCTAGGACTGATGAAATTATCTGCTATGAGTGTAAAAAGCCAGGACACATGAGGGGAGAATGTCCCAACCTCAAGAACAAGTATAATAAAGATAAGTTCAAGAAGAAGGCGGCTATAGTGGCCTCTTGGAGCGAAGAAGAAAGCTCAAATTCAAGTGATGAACAAGATGGAGAGGAAGCACAAATCTGTTTCATGGCAAAACATGATGATGATGATGAGTAAGTGATGATCAGTCAGTATGGAACAACTTGAATATACTTTTCAAGATATTTATAAGAGATACAAAAAGCTTAGAAAAGAGAATAAACTCCTCAAGCAAGATTTGGAATCTCAGCAAGACAATAATGATCTCATGAAACAACTAAGTGTGGTGGAATAAGAAACAAATGCTCTAAAGTAAGAGAATGAAACTTTAGAATTAGAGGCATCAAATATTAAGAATGAAATCATTGAACATGTATATCATATTAGTAAGCTTCAGCTAGAAATTGAAGACTTAAAATCCACCCTATCCATATTTGTAAAAGGGAGAGAAAACCTTGATGCTATGCTTGGTGCATTTGTAGGTATATTTAGAAAAGAGGGTATTGGTTATGTTCCCAAAAATTATAAAGTTGATAAAACTAATTTTGTCAAAGCCTCTTTATCTAGTGCTCCCTTCAAAGTATGTAACTTTTGTGCTAAAAAGGGTCATATGTCCAATGGTTGTTGGTTGAGGAAAAAATTACATAAGATCAAAATCATGTGGATTCCTAAATCTGTGCTTTGAGGCTTCACTAACACCTCTGGACCCAAAGTAATTTGGGTACCAAAAATTGTCATGTGAGATCTTGTGTTCTTGTAGGTATGCCTTGGTGACATATGTGGAAAATGGTACCTTGGTAACAGGTGCTCAAGGCATATGATAGGTGACAAGAAGTTCGTCACCACTCTACAAGACAAGCAAGGTGGAACTGTGACTTTTGGTGATAATGACAAAGGTAAAGTTGTGGGCATGGGAAATGTTGGTAAGTCTTTTTCAACTTTTATAGAACAGGTACTCTTAGTGGAAGGTTTGAAACATAATCTCTCAAGCATTAGTCAACTCAGTGACAATGGATTTAAGATAATTTTCGATACTTCACAGTGTTTAATTGTTGATTCATCTTCAAATGAAACTAAGTTGACTGGTTATCGTGAAGAAAATGTTTATGTTATTCATTTTAATGAAATTGACTATAATGATGTATGTCTACAAGCTAATAATTTTGATATCTCTTGGTTGTGGTATAGGAGACTTGGACATGCAAGTATGGGGATCATCTCTAAACTGTCCAAAGGAGATTTGGTAAGAGGACTGCCTAAAGATAAGTATGTCTTAAATCATGTGTGTGATGCTTATGTAAAAAGGAAGCAAACTAGAGCATCATTCAAATCTAAGAATGAAGTATGTACTTCAAGATCACTTCAATTATTTCACCTTGATCTCTTTGGTCTAACTAGGGTAATTAGCCTTAGAGGTAATAGTTATGGGTTGCTTGTAGTTGATGATTTCTTTAGATTTACTTGGGTATTTTTTCTAGCTCATAAAAATCATGCATTATAAGAATTCTCAATTTTTTGCAAAAAGACTCAGAATTTTAAAGGATTCTCTATCTCAAGCATTCACAGTGATCATGGAAAAGAGTTTGAAAATCTTGAATTTGATAGCTTCTACATTGAATTGGTATAGATCATAATTTTCTGCTCCTAGAACTCCACAATAGAATGGAGTGTTGGGTCCCTTGCTAGGGTGCAACCGGATCTAAGGGGGGTGAATAGATCCCTTAAAAGTGTGCCGTCTTAAAACTTATTTGACTAGACAAGCTTCTTGTTTGAGCGCACAACAGATATAACAATGTAGAAGATGATACAAACAAGGAGCCATTAAAAACTATGGACCTGAAGTTGCAAGGTCTTAGAAGACACATGCAACGGAATGATCACAGGCACCTAAGATCTACATGCGGAGATTCCAATTAAAAGAGTGCTTTCTTAGGTATGAGTGTGAGCCTTTGTTCAAACAGCAAGAATGCTGGCAAACGATGAGTGGCTCACAATATGTGTAGTGTTCGGCCATAACAAAAATGCAGAAACAGAGCAATAAATCCTTGTGAAGTGGAGGTAGGAGAATGGAAGCAATCACAAAAGGGCACACCACTGCACAATGGATTTTTAAGGTGATTCAGTCTACAAACCTGCAGACCTACATCCACCCCTCACTAAACTGGTGAGGCTTCACTACACGAGGATGAATCCTCACGAGGACAAGGTCCTCACGCTACAAAACTGTACCCCACGGAGACAAGCCCCACGGGGACGAACCCCACACACACGAGGAGTAAGCTCCTCATGAGGATGAAGTCCTCACGCCACTACAAGAGCAGCACACGGGGAGAAGCCCCACAGGGATGAACCCCACACACACATTAAAATAAGGAGAAGAAAACAAGCTGCAAGTGCAGCAGAAAACTTGGGGACAAGCACCCAAGACACACACGGCTGATACACCAGTCAAGACACCTCCGGTCTCTAACCAGAGCACAGGACACACACTGAGGACTGATTCAGAAATACATGATGAAAACGCAAGACAAGAAGAAGCAAGACAAATGTAGCTTCAGAAGTTATTCATGAAGCTATTTTCTGCTGAGCTGCACTTCTGCTCTTCAGGCTCTCTCTCTTCTCTGCTCAACGGGGGCTGCTCATGGCTCTCTTCACATCACTCTTCTTCTCAGATATCTCTCATGAAGCTCAGGGATGCTCACTCTATTGTTCTTCTTTTCTTCTCTTTTTCTCTTGGGGACGAGCTAACAGGATCTATCCTTGATGCATGCCCGGCCAACTCTTTCAAGGTGGCCATTGCTTCATATATATAGAAGGAAGTTTGGAGTCATCACCTTTGTTCATGGAGGAAATAATCTGGGCCATTGGATCACAAGTCTTGAGCTTGTGTGATTCTGCAGATCCTGGTTCATGCATTGGAGGCTTCCCATTGGCTTAGAATACAAAAAGCTTCTTTGAAATAACCTTCTTCTCTGATTGGTCCAGCATATATGGAAGAATAGGGTCAAGACAAATTTTCCAGGCTGCAATTTGATTGGTCCTTGCAGAGGCAAAAATGGTTTTCCCTCCAAGGAGTGATTCTGCAGATCAAGGTGCATGCTGTGGAGACTTGTCATTGGCTGAAATAAATAAGTGGGGTTGACCAAGAGTCTCTAGAGCATCTTAATTTCCATTGGCTGGCCTGCAGGAAGGACATCCTTCTGTCTTGGAAGATTTTCTAGACCCATCTTTGATTGGTTGGATGCAAAAAGAAGGATAGCTTGAAAGGTGACCTTTCCCACATTTGTAATCTGACAAATCTTCTGTCCAAAAAGTTATTTTGGCAATCAAATGATGACAAGGACATTTATTTGTCTTAAGAACCATTTCCACACCTCAAAAATCGTGTTTTTGGAGGTTTACAATTGCTATTTTTTGTTCCTGGATGACCTGGCATTTTTGACAGAAATAAGCTGGAAGACTTCTGGAAACAGCCTGTGTCGACCTGCTGTTGAGCTGAGGTCGACGCACATGTTGAGGACGCGCTTTCAACGGCTTTTGGGAGGCACCCTAAGGTCGACCTGCTGTGAAGGTGAGGTCGACGCACCTATGATGAACGACCATCTGATTGCTGCTGAAGCTTGATGAGGTTGACGCATCAAGGTAGTGAGGTCGATGCAGGTTTAAAATATTGCTTCATTGCTTGCTGTGAGTGCGATTGGAGTCGATGCAGTGTGTCCTAGGGTCGACGTAGCTGAACGCGACAGAACGTCCGCATGAAGGAGTCGACCCCATGGGTCGACACTTTTGACTTGGCTGAGCTGCGAGCTTGAAGAGGTCGACGCAGTGAGGCCATGAGATCGACGCAACTGATGGCATCCCCTTGGCCGTCCTTCAGTTTATGAGCAGTGGAGTCGACGCTGCTTGATCTTGGGGTCGACGCTCCTCTTGATTCAGAACTCTTTTGCCCTTTGATGTTCTGCCCAATCTTTTTCAACTTCATATCAATATCAGTAGAGCCCTTTGCCCCTTTGTGTGAACACGCCCAAAGCTCTTTACCGAATTGCCATTTCTTACTGCTATTGCAAGCTTGAGCTTGTTGGCTTCACTGGTATTGCTGATGCTGATATTGCTGCGGCTGGCTTGTGGCATTTGGTTGATGGTGATGCATGCAGTAGTGTGGATGCCATGAGACCATTGCATCATATCCAACCTCATAGCCTGTCTTCTATCTTCACATGGCTCAACTTCAATGCACCATATCATATGACACCATGCACTGACTTTGACCTGAGCTACATATAATTTGACATCATCAAGTGCATATCAGGCTTATCAATGAAGTTCATATTAGACTCATCAAGTCACCCAAGAATGTTCTTAACGAATGGCCACCCAACCCAACCGACTAGCCAAGAATATTCCAGTTAACACATATACATTGCGTGCTCTCCATGCAATGCACATCATGACAATCAATGTATGAACATTTTTTTTCAGACCTTTGGCTTCTTTCCCCTACAGTAGAAGTTGTTGCATCCTCGGCTTCTACCTTCACTTCTCCCTCCCTTTTCCCGTCAACCTTTGGCTCAGTGTTTGGCTCAATCTCCTCCTTTTCCACCTTCCTTTAAAACAATCGAGATTGATGATCGGTACCTATATGAAAGATCAGACATGTTTCTCAAATGTGTCTGCATCTAACCCACTAAACCAGCCCTCAGTTAGTTGCAAGGTAAAAATTATCATACGAAAATTTAGTTATTAATCAGTGATGAAGAGTACAACATAAATGAAAATGATGCATATAACAACAAAAGTACTCTAGGGTAGCTTGCACGAATAGGTGGATGAAAAATAACATAAAATATTCACATTGTTCACCATTCCTTTATTGTGGCACCTACAGATAGATTAACATGAAAAAAAGTGAAAAACATATCCACTCGCATATGAGAATATTTGAAACACGAAATCTTATGTTCTACTCATTTACATATGTAATTCTAAGATCCCTACTTGTGGTGTAAGAAGTGAAATGGTGGAGATTTCATTTACCGTTTGTTCTCTTCATTCATTCTTGTAAATGCTCAAGACAAACTTACATAAAAGTCCAATAATATTTAGTAAATAAAGACAATAAGAATCACGTATTCAAAGTACATAACAAACAATATCATACTAATTCAACAACAATGAAGACCATAATCAATCATGAAATAGATATAAATCAACTGATTCATAACCAAAACACGAATCTTAAAGTAAGTCAGTCAACTCAGATGGAGCGACCTGATTGCATATCTTACCAATGAACTGTTATGATAATAAAATAATTAATAAACAAGATACATTGGGAATAAGAGGATCATAAATTATGGTGGCGATAATAATTAATTGCATGTCTGGTGGAGAAATCAAGTCCGCCTCTGCATTTTCAAATCAAAATTCATGATTTTATAAATTGACCAAATTTGTAATGCTCACAATCAAACAGCTCTAATTATAATGAGATGTCTCTTGAGTGTGATTAGGTTGAATGTAAACTCAACTGCAGGTTTGCGCATCATGCATAGATTTTAGTGACCAGTACTCAAACCCCATGCAACCCCCGAGGCCCCCTTTGATAAATGGTTAGGTTAGGGGCAGTTAACTGACCCGAGGGTATCGAGCCCACCTCTTATCTTAACCAATTTGGGTCTGCATATTCAACCTCTTTCGATCGAATTGGACAACCAAGCAAATTAATTAATTAAACCCCCCTCTTATCTTAACCGACCCCGGTTAGGAGAAGACGACCCACAGTCGGTTTACCCGATGATGTCATCCTAATCGAGCGCTAACTAGGAAACAGAGTCGGCCTTATGCTCAATAAGACATGTCGTAACTTTCAGTGGGTTTGCATCGGCACGGATTAGTGACCGGAATGTGCCATGAGCTCACTACACTCGTGCGATTAAGACTGATAAGTTATGTGGGGTCCGGGTGGGACTAACTCACATCTTAAGGACCTCTTTAACAACCGGGTGAGATGACGTATTCGAGAGGTTAGATGCGAATATGTCACCCGATCTCGATTAACTCCGGATCAGTGTGAAGAGAAAAGATGAGACCCACACCTTTCTCTATTATCAGTTAATTATTCGGTCCCGTAGTCACTCGTCAAAGAGGCCCCTTAAAAGGAATCAGATTCATAGTTTGAGATCCAGACCAAGGCCCATTTATTTTTGTCTAATTTTGATTTGGACATGCAGCCGCTCCATTCAGATTCATAAATTGAATATGATTATTGGGTAAATAAATTAACGGCTCTACTTTGGTTCCATTTTTTATAGAGATAAGTATGTACATATCCCTAGAGTATTACATATTCTACGTTACACCTCTACGTTGTCATGTATACTCTCATGTTAAAGAATATGTTTCAGTTATACCCGTTATGATATAACATTGTCAAATTAACTGAATATGTCATTGAACATATCAAATACAAGATTTTAGAAAGGTATGCTAGATAACACGGAATATTATAGAAGTATATATGTCATTATTCTAATAATTGGAGAAGATAAAAAATTAGGTTGATCTTTTCTCATATTGATTTACCTACAATTAAGTTAAACAAAGGGTAGTTGATAGCAGGGCATGTACGGTGAAATTTGGTTTATTATAGAGATATACATGATAATATGAAGAATACATGAGTATAGAGTATAGTTTCAAACATTCAAGGGGCTACGTATGTAATTAATATTTTTTACATATATATTTACATTAGATATTACTGGATTACAAAGGAATTATCACGTTCCAATGTGGAATATCGAAGAGTGATAGTTATATCCAATCAATCAGAACGAGAGCAAAATAACATCCATAAATTCAAATAGACAACTCTAATTTGTTAAATGGCCGAAGTCATGATTTTTATTGATAATCAAATTCAAACTGAGTTTATAATGACACTTCAACGACTAAAATTACTAATCCAACTCTTTAATAGAAATATTACATTGACTCTTTCACTTGCTAGACTAGACTAGTAAAATAGAAAAGAAAGGTCTTGTAACGACTTTTGGAGCATTCGATCACTCTTGGCCCTCAATCCCCTTCTAAGTGGATTTTCTCATCATAATTGAGAAGAGAAAAACACGTCACGCCCAACACGGCCCAATAACGTCAGGTCCGTTGCGGTCCAAAGTAGTCCGGCCCGTAGCAGCCGTCTCCAACAGTTCGATGATCTAGAAATATGACCCATCCGAGGCCCATCAAGGTCTGACAGGCCCGCAAGTAAGATCTCCACAGTCGTGCGTGTCAGACACTGTAAGACTCACCAACGGCCGAACATTGGCTCCGCCATCACGAGACTTATCCCGACGAGCATCAGGTCATGCCCACGCTACCGAGATACCCACCACGTCTCCAGAGAGCGGGCGAGTGTGTAGCGAAAGATTCCTACGATCGAGCAGGACACCACTCAACTAATCATGTCATCGCTAAGTCAGGGAAGAGATGATGTATCATCATCGAGTATAAATAGGCTCCCAGACGGACCTACGGAGGGGGAGGGAAAAAAGACACAAATGAATACATAGAGAAAAATACTCTAACAACGTAGAAGGCAAGCCATACAGAGAGGGAAGATTGAGAGTTCACCGCCTGGTTCTCCCTAGCTCTGTCTCCGAGCACTCTCCTCATCGTCGAGCATCTTCGCCTCTATTTCAGGCTCCTTTCTTCCCCTTGCTTTAGCCTTCTCTCTATCCTCTCACTCACTTTTGACTTAAGTATTGGAGGGTTGTCCCATAGAATCACTCCCAATGATCCTTTTGACGCACTCTCTAGTGCTTGCAAGTTTCCTTGGGATGGCCGGCCATTTTTTCCCATCAAACAAATCTTAAAGGTGTGGTACGAGACAAATGTGACACTTTTTAGCCTCTACATTTTTTGGCACCGTATGTGGGAAACAACAGAAAACTATGGCATCCCGTGGAAACTACAGCAACACTAGCAATCGCCAGGGGGCCCCAAGCTCCTAGCGGGATTCCCAAGAAGCTTTTTCTTCTTGGGAATCCCGTTGTAATGTGTCTATAGACGTTTCTTGGATTTCTGCAGCTTGACTAGGGGTGTCAAAGGGCCAGGCCTGGGCCGGGCTTAGGTCGGGCCGACCTGGGCCCAACTTATCAAGATTATGGCCCGAGTTTGGCGCGGGCCCGACTTATATCGGGCCGGGCCGGGTCGGGCCCGACATTATGTTAAAAATACAAAGCCCGACTAAGGCCCAGCTCGGCCCGACAACTTAAATAAAATAATAAAAATAATAAAAATTAATAGATTTAATAATATAAAACTTATAATCTCACTAAATTAATTAAAATTTTACTATTAATTACATAATTTGTGTGAAAAGAGAGTTTTAAAATTTTTAATTAAGTAAAATAACATAATTTTAACTAAATAGTTTTTAAAATTTGAAGTCAGAATAAAAAAAGAGAACGGGCCGAGCCGGCCCGCGGGTCTAGTCTGGCCGGGTTTTTAGGCCTGACTAAAAGCCCACGGGTCGAAAGAGACCTTGCGGCCCGGCTCGAAATCGGGCCAGGCCCGCGGACCTGTCGGGCCAGCCCGGCCCATTGACAGCCCTAAACTTGACTCTAGTAGGAGGTGATGAACTGCTTAAAGTTATCTTCGCTGGAACGTAGTTTGTCTATGGTTTTATAGCAGTCAGGGCCCTTGTCACGGATTCTGAATCCAATGGCAGTCAAAAGATAGGTTGTTGGTTGAACTCTTTAGCTTACTGTAGGCATCGGGAAGGGGCGTGATGCGTTCGGGCGGATGGGGTTTCGTGTGCTTGGCTCCCCTCCTCCGAACATTGGCCCCTCGTTGCTGCTACTAATACCCTACAATGTGAAATATGTGGAGTTAAAACACAATAGAGTGATTACCAGGGAAGTTTGCCTGATTCCCATAGGATGGATGATCGCAAGAAGGTGCCTCAGGGAGGGAGTTTGTGGGGTCCCGACTTCTCCATTCTCGACCGACCAAGGATGGAGAGCCCTACGTAGTTCAAAGGGCCGAAAGTCCTACAAATAGATTCAAACTCGAGGAAGTAAAGAAAACACCAGTTAGGACTGGGAAGTGTAGTATGTGCTCTAAACGATCTGCGAAACAAAGGATTTTTGTGGTGGCGTTACCTAGAGGGGTGATTGGGAAGGGGGGATGACCGAGACTTTCGACCACCCGCCTTCCCTTTTGTTTAGTTTTAAAACCTCTGTAGCAGGGATTCTAAGGAGATTTCTAATATACAACAACGTAATACATGCAATATGGACATACGAAGCTAAGAACAAAAGTGAGGTAGAAAATCAAACCAGGAGGTGGCCACGAGGTTGGCCGCCCAATGACGTGGACGGCCAAGTCGATGGCCGTCCGCCCCTCTGGGAAACACGAATAGACGGAAGCAAGCTAAGGGTGATGGGGAAGTCCCTCTCTCACACTGAGGGAACTCTCCTTAGCTCTAGGCCCTCACAAAAGCAATAACCCTCAGTGTTCCTCCTTTGTTCGATCCTTCTCCTCTCTCTATCCCCAATTGCTTCCCCCCCGTTGCCGAATGCCAAAATTTCCCCCCTCCATCAAATGCCCCAACCTCGAGAGGTTTGTCTCTTGTTCGGGCTTCTAGGAGCTTCTAGCTACGTGCCCAGAATGTGGGCAACGAGGCCGGAAGTGGAGGTCAAATAGGGGGTGTTCGAAGCATGGAGTGAGAGTGTGGGACGTGGGTGTTGACTAGCAGTTGTAGCTAGGCGGCCAGGGTATTGACCACTCTCAAGGAGAAGGCGGCCAGTACTCAAACTTGGGCGGCCAAGGCGATGGCCGCCCGGGCAACCTGGGTGGCCATCGACCTGGCCGCCCAACCCATGGGCCCCTGACCTCTAAAAGATCGATTCTAGGCCCAATTAGATCAAGTGGGCTGGACTTTAAGCATGTAAAATCAACCAATCCAGAGAAAACGATAGCATCACTAATATGACTGTCTAACAAGAGGTTCATGGGATGTCCAAAATTAGGCATCTACACTTACTAGAATAGATGGGTCATCCCTGGGAGCAAGGGCAATTATAGGTGGGATACTGAATTCCTGGGAAGGCTTGTGTATGGCTTTTTCTTACAGCTCAGCATGTTCTTCTAGGATGGCAGCTAACTCCTCAGAGGCTTTGATTTCTACATCCTTTTGCATGAAGAACTCCTCATAAGTGATCGACTGCTTGTTTTCCAAGAGGAGTGCCTTGCAGTATTCTTGATAGCTAGCAAATTCAGAATTTCTTTCTTTCTATACTTCACATTTGATTTGAACTGCGAGGTGACCAAGAAATTTTGTTAGAGACAATATGTCCTGACGTTGCTTGATTCTTTCTTGGTTTAGCTTTCTATATGTTGACTGTCGTTTTGGATAGGCCATAAGATAGTTCTCTTTAGACATTGTATGAACCTTCTCCTAGTATTCCATTGTCGTTGTCCATGATAGAGTGTCTCTTTCTATAGATTCTTCAATAAATGTTGTAAGGGTTATCTTCTTTTTAACCATCTTGGTTGCTCGTAAGTGAATCTTGCACCATTCTCTGTACACTTTGCATCCCTTTGGATCTTCAATGAGCATATCTCCAATCTTGGAAGGGGTGAAAAATGACTCCTTCCTAGAATGACTTGAATCCGAACATTATCCAATGCTGGTTGAGTAGTTGGATCATGACTAGTGCTAGCATTGGTTGGTTGCTTTAGGGGTATTGTCTTTTGAGTGAGAGGGGGAAGTGACCCATTGGCCTTTAAAGTAAAGAATCTGGCATAGTGAATTTTTTCATATGGAGGTAGGCTGGAGTTATGGGTTTGGAATTGTCTTAACTTTTCAGCCACCTCCTCCCTAATCCTTTCATTTGATTGTAGCCTTTGTTCTTCTAGGAACTGAGTAAGACTTACTATATCCTAATTGTTCTGAGTCCTATCTTCATTATAAGCATTAAAGGCTCCTGCTAGGTTAGGGTTGAGGCCAAGGTACTCCTCTGCACTCAGTCTGTTGCACTGCTCCCAGAAGCTCATAATCTTCTCAGTAGTAATTTGCCCTTCTTGCATATGTAACATCATAAATTTAAACAAACTTAATCCCCTTCTCCCGAGTGTCCTTGTCTATTGGTGTGTCTGATCCATTCTTCATATAGTTCCTTTCCTATTTCATCTTGCACCAAAACATCTTGAATGTCTGGAAAGGGAGTGAATTATCCTCTATGTACAATTGCCCTCAGTCTGGGTAGGTTTAATTATGGTTCCTCTGAGACTGGGGAATTTTTTGTTCACATTTTCTTTGGTGAGGAAGGGGTCTCCCCTGGGAGAGGTGCTTCCTCTTTTGCTGTAGCTAGGGCAGACTTAGCTTCTGTTGCCTCATGGGTCTTCAATTTCTTGGCAACACCTTTATTTCTCTTCGTAGCCCTTCTTTTTCTAAACAACCGGTTGAGAGGGACACCTTCATCTTGATCCCTTTGCTATTCCATAGGCTCAACATATTCTATGGCTATCATTGGTACTACAGAGGGTGCCTCTGGCTGCAACTAGTTCCTGGACCCTTATGGACACTGGTTGTAGTGCCTTGGGAATTGATTTTTCAATATCAAAACTTGATTGTTTGTAAATAGAGAGGAATTTTGAAAAGTTAACTTTGAGTTTCCCATATCAGTCTAGGGCTTTGTTATACCAGTGCCATGTCTTGAGGGTCTTCCTTCCCTCTTCTGTGGTTCCCAACATGAGCCCCCATGTTTGGAGAGTTGTATTCTTACTTATTTTTTTCTTTTTCTTCTCTCCTTTCTTCTTTAATGGCCTTGGGAGAGTCTCAACTGGAGTTTCAGGCATCAGCTTGGATGACTCAGTAGAAATAGGAACTTGCATCCTCATTTGATGTGTAATTATAGGGGAAAGGTACTCATAGTCAACCCGAGAAACTTCTCTTTGTTTGATTTCTGCAATATCCTACTCTATGCTCCTTATTCTCTCTAACATCTCTTCCATAGATGCTTCTAGCCGGCTAAAGTTTTCTTTCATATTTAATGAAAGTGCACTGACTTCTTCAATTACTTTCTCAGCTGGTCTGTCCATTCTCTCTCTTGCTCTCTATTCTGTTTGTGGGACAGATTCAACTACTTCTTCTTCCTCAATGCCAGGTGACACTTCAACAGTTACTTGGGCCCCGGTTGACTCTAAAACTTCTGTTATTCTATCATATTCCAACAACTTGGTAGCCCTTTCTTCTTCTGTATGTAGGGGCACAATCAGGGTAGATTCATCATATGCAGCCTCTCTGATTGCACTGTCCCCTGATTCCACCTCTCGGGTGAGTTTCCTCATTCTTTCAAATCTCTCAATCTCTCTCATAGCTTATGCTTCTCCTTGCTCAGCTTGAGGTGATGTGGAAGCTTTGACCTTTTGTCCAACAGTTTTCCTGATCAATCGTCCCTCATGTAGCATGAATCCTCCTTTGATCGGTGTGGTGACTCCAATGGTGGGTGAAGAGGCTCGATCTCGTACCCAATCACAGACCGTCAGATGTCGGGGGAAAATAGATGATGTGATCACGTCAAAGACTCCTCTAGAATGGGTCTGCAAGAAGGACAAAAATTTAGAGGGCATGCGACGGGGATCCCAGGGAAAACCTTCTGATACTTAAGTCAGTAGGGGATAAGAGCTAAAGAACAAGACATAGCATGGGGTTTGGGGATACGGGATTGCTCTTCAACAGTTGAGAGTCTAGATGAAACATTACCTCATTATCTTCATCGGATAGGGTCCTTGGGGTTAAATAGCCACGAACGATCCCTTTCTGGTTCCGTAGAGGCCGACAAGGGGGGAGGTAGATTAGGAGTCGTGTTCCTCACGTAAAGACTCTTACCCGTGTGGGACTCTCCACCCTTATCTTAATCCCTTCTCATCCTTCGATCTAATCCCTTTCCGGGGAGTTCATTAGCGGTTATATCAGATAGGAGCCTGGCCTGTATAGGTCTTATAGGGGCCAAGGGAGGATCCCTGGCGTGGGGTTGTCCTCCACTGGATAAGGATTATCCCCTTTAGAGAGTCAAAGTTGTCGAGCATTACTTCAATTCTAGTGCCCTTCTGAGGGAGTTCCCTCAGTAGCTTCCCGATTGCTCGGGACTACCGTACGATAGAGCTCCTCTCGAGCATCGGGAGTCCTCTGCGTGGATGCCCGTTCTTGGGCTAAATGGCGCTTCTTGGGCTCTATTATTTAGGCTTTGGTAGATGGGCTTTGGATACTTTAGCGGGTTGTCACCTATGTGGCCGAATATGTCTCGTGGGCATTTGGAGAGAAGAATTAATTGGCTGCGGATTCCCCCCCTATCCAGTGGAAATTGTCATGCTTTCTTCCGCGACCAGATCGATACCAAAATGCATAAATAGGTAGGTCAGTGATGCACAATGACTTAAATGTTTGGCATCCTTAGTCTTTACTATGTTCTTGATCCCTTCCACCATAATTGCACTAACATTCAACTTTCCTCCTCTTTGGGGGGTGTGGACTATCTGAAGGTCCATGTCACTCACTTGATCTGTAATACCCCGTATTTAATTAATAATTTTATTTAATTTTTTCTTGTCAAATTATAATTTTTAGGCATTTATTTGAATTTAGTTGAATTAATAATTGGATAGAAATTGAAATAAACCTTTAAAAATTTAAATTTAATTGAAATGAAATGAAAATGAAATGTAACCCAAATGAAAATAAGGTTTAGGTGAAATGAAACACAAATGCAATTGGGTTGGAATGAAAATGAAATGAAAAGAGAGAATTTGAAATTTGAATTCCGAATTTAATATTTTATTATTAAATGAATAGTGAAGTGAAATTTCGTTGACCATATTAAAATCTTAAAAAATAATAATTAGGTAGAAGACCATGCGATTAGCAATTGTGTCTTCGAGGGCTAAGCCTACTAAAATCATTTATTAGGCCGAATTAGTGGATTAAGTCTTCCGAACTTAATATTTAACTATTTACGGAATAGCAGAAGTGAAAATTTTATCTACCATATAAAAATTTATAAAAATAATAATTAAATAATAGATGCATCGACTAACACTTTTTTCTTCTGACTAAGCCTAATAAAATCAGTATCTAGGCCTAATCAGTGGGTTAAGTCTGACTTTCAACCCACCTAACCTGAAATTCGTGTTCACTATTCACCCCATTTTTAAAACATCAAATTAGAGCCCATTTCTTAACCAAATGCGACGAGGTTAGGGGAAAATGAAAGCTAGTGACTGGTAGATTAATAGCCCCCAACAAATTTCGTGTAAGATTAACTAGGATAAGAGTGATTAGACGAGTTTAGTCTAGGTCAATTATTTCGGCGGCGTAAACAACACGCCTCTTCAAGGTCGAAATTCTCCTTTCCTGGAAGGATCCAGAAGGTGTATGAGCTATAGATAGAAAGCTCTTCGAGTATAGTTTCATTTGGTTACTGTGGTGTCGGCAGAGGAGTTAGATCTGGGGAGATCTTGGGGATTTTGTGGAAGGTGGTCTGCTCCCCGTCGTTTTTCTATCTCCAAGTTTGGTTCATCAAATCAGGTTAGTACCTCAACCGAAATAGGCATATGAGTAGGGATTTTTGATCAGCTCGACGAGATCTATCATCTAAGACTAAAAAGCCCTAATTTTTATAGGGTATTGAGGGAGGAATCAGGAGATCTTTGAAGGGGATTCTTATAGTTCGTGGGTCTAATCTATCTCGTGGTTAAGTCTTCAATTGAGGTAGGTTATAACTGGACAAATGCTAATTATTGTATATCAAATTGAAGCTTAGCATGTTATCTCTCTTTTGACGTAAAAAGCCCTTTGATCCATCAATTCTATTTAGAGAATTTGAGATTTGAACATGAACTTGTCCATATGGTGATTTCATATACTTCAAATCTGATTAATCCATGAATTCAAAACATAAATGTTGAAATTCATAGCATGTGTGATACATGGTTGGAAAGCCCTCTCTGTTAGCTTTCCAGTGATATAAAAAGCCCTAAAAGTTATCATGTATACGTAGAGAATTTGATGTTTTAGTAACACACTGTCCTAATTAGGGTTTTTCTTTTTCCTGTCAATACAGAACTTAATTACAGAACTTAAATCTGAAATTGACCTTACCAAATGATAGTACTCTGTCTTAGCTTTCCATTGATATATCATATGCTTAATTCCATTAAGAGTTGAGGAAGATATAGGCTTTTTAATCCCTAGATCTCACACACAGAACAAGCAGAAAATGGCCTTGATGATCGCGGCCCCTGGCAGGACCGCCATCTTGGTTGCGGTCGCGCGACCAACCGCGACCAGGTGGTCGCGGTCCTGTGGGCGACCGCGACCCCAATAAAAAGGGGCCGGGTGACCGACCTCCGCCCTAAACGCGATCCGAAGTTATTAAATGAATAATTAAAAACCCCGAATCCCTGTAAAACATATTCTTCTGCTACCAGGAGATTTAAAATTTATTCTTCTGCTACCAGGAGATTTAAAAGTTATTTTTCTGCTACTGGAAAGTATTTTAATCTATTTTTTTATGCATATAAACCTATTTTTCCTATAATTAATAGAATATAAATGTATAAGAAATTATGTCCAACATGTAAAAATTATTATTAAATAACTAAAATGCATGGAAAATTTGTCTTATAGTAGAAGCATGTGAGAAGTTAAATTCTTGTAGATTTAGGTGGATTTAGAATATTTTATCTTATAAAAATTTATATTTCTTCTATAAAATGAAAGAAAATACTTATAAATTATATGTGGTATGTTAAAAAGATCTCAAAGGTATGAAAATTCATGAATATTATGCTCTGATATAATTATCATGTGAGAGATAATTTTCTGTGAAAATTGGATATTTTTACCAAATAGAATTCATTTACTCTCCATATAATAGAGAATAAATGCATAAAAATTATATTAACTTGTTAAAAATAACCTTTACAGCATGATAAAAGTTCTTACAGCATAACAAAAATTTTTTAGCATGTTAGAATGATAACAGCAAGTTATAGAGGAATTTTTATACTTAAACAAATTTCTAATGTATTTCTTCCATTCAATAAATAGCATAAATGGTAGAATAATGTAGAAAAATTAATTTCAGTATGCTAAAAATACTATGGGTATCATGAAAAATGAACCACCAGTAAGATGATTTATTCTTAATAAACCATCTAAAAATTTCATAAGGAACTTTTTATAGCACACCAAATATGGGTTTTTTTATGTTTAAAAAGGTATTTTTAATGTGTAAAAATTCCATTCCAGTAACAAAAATGCATATTTGCTGTCATTTTCCAGAGAAATCATGTGCTGGAGTTACTTAAAAATATTAGGGAGATTTTCACCATGATAGGATTTATTTCTATGAATTAAGTGAAATTCTTAGTAATTTACTCTAATAATACTAAATAAATCATTTCTTTAGCTTTTTGCATCCAATTAATTTAAGGCATTTCCAGTATGATAAAACTTGTTAAACCAATAGAATAAAATGTTAATTTATGGAATTGAATGTATTCTAAAGATTGTATTTTTTCTACTTATCCTTTCATTCTTGGATTCCACGACTTAATTATCGTTAAACATCATGCCAAAGTTTAATCCTTCATTTTCTTGTTATTCTGATTTTTGCTAGATCTGTACTTGTTATATTTTAGCTTATTCCTTGAAATTCATTGGCCATATATTATACAAGAAATGTCTAGACAATTGGGATCATCGATCCATAAAACCAATGCCATCGCATCATAAGGGCCCAGTCTGGTCCTGGGGAGAGCGCCCGAAAATTAGTGAGCCCATGGGATGTTAATGACAAGGTGTGGCATTGTACCGAGTACTTGACTAGTGTGTGTCTACGACATTTGACCTATTGTTATTCCTTTTACTTGATTATGAATTATTGAAATACTTGCTTGTTGGCCAATTATTATTGTTTCAATTGCTCTTAGTGAATTTCTTATACATGATATTATTGATCATTGGAATTTATTCAATTCTTGACTTTGCAAGACCTTCTACATTGTTCTTGATCTCTTTATTCAATTCCTTGTTCTCTGTTGCATACAACTGGTAATTAAGATGTAATGCCCCGGATTTTTCGGATATTTTTCGGATTTTAGCGGGTCTCGGAGTGCATTTTGTGCTTTACACGTGTTTTCCCCTGATGTGCCTTCGGAACTCTTTGCAGGGCAAACCGTGGCGTTCTACGACTCCGGGACAGTACCACTGCGTTGTGTTCCTTCCGAGGATCGCGGAGGTAATTTTTCTTAATTTTCTGAATTTATCGAATTTTCGGGTTTTCCTATATATACTAACCCTTTCCTCTCTCCCCCTCTCATTCTCTCTTTCTCACTCTCTCTCTTCTCTCACGCCCTCTTTCTCCCCTCTCTTCTCCGGCGGCCGACGGAGCGAGGCGGGGGTGAGGCGGAGGCGGCGCGGCGAGGACGCGGGCGAGGATGGGCGAGGATCGAGGCGGTGGAGGCGCGTGGGAGCTCGTGGCGCGGTCACGAGCCGATAAGGGTTTCTCGGCGTTTCTTCGAGGATCGATGAGCTCGGGGCGCGAATTCTTCGGTGGAGGTAGGGTGATGGTTCCCCAGCTCGTGCACTTCCTTTCCCGCGAGTTTCGTAGGCCGTGGTGAGCCGAGCGGGTGGAATCGGGGTTTTTGGGCAAAACCCATGTTTTAGGGCTTGTGGGCCGATCTCCCGTTTCATTGCGTTTTTGGCCGATCCGAGGCCGTAGATGCATGCTAGGGGCTTCTGGGGAGCTTCCCCCTTGTTTTCCCCCTCTCTTGTGGAGGTATGGGGGCGTGGGACGAGTTTTGGGTCGTTTCCCGCCGTAGCGTTCTCGGAAGGAAGTGACGGTCCTTCCAGTGGCCGTCACTTGGTGTAACGCGCCTAGGCAGGGCCGTTACATTCCCCTTCTGTTGGCCTTTGGTGGTCTGTGGGTGTGACGGTCCCACGATAGACCGCCAGGTGCTGTGACGCACCAGGGCTAGACCGTTAGAGTCTCTTCCGTTAGTTTTCGGGTCAGGCGTGTGACGCACCAGGGCTGGCGCGTCACAGCCTTGTGACGCCCCAGGGTGGGTGCGTCACCTTCCCTGTTGCCCAGCTGAGGGCTGGGGGTGTGACGGTGCCCTCTGGACCGTTACATGCTTGTAACGCGCCCAGGGTGGGCCGTCGGAGCCGTTTTATCCGTTGGGGAGGGCAGCGTGTGTGACGCGCCGGGCCAGACGCGTTACATCCGTGTAACGCGTTGGGGCAAGCGCATTACATCCTGCTTTCACGCTGAGAGCGTGAGGCGTGTAACGCACCAGGGCAAGCGCGTTACATTCGTGTAACGCGCTGGGCCAGGCGCGTTACATCCTGTGTTTCTTTGGGGCCGTGTGACGGCTTGTGTTAGGCCGCCAGGTGGATGTGACGGTCTCGCCTAGACCGTTACAGCCCTGTGACGGTCTAGGGCTAGTCCGTCAGGCTTTGTGTTGTTCCGAGGCGAGTCTTTGTGTTCTCCGTCTTGCTCCGCAAGGTGTGGATCCCCGGTCGACCCGGTTGGGACCCAGTGGTCGACCTGCGGTCTTGTGAGTGTCCCTGACACCCGTGGGTTTCTGTGTCCGTGTTTTGAGGGTGTCTGGAGGACCGTGTTATCTCGTTTAGCGTGCCCGTAGGGTTGAGAGTCCCGGTGACTTCTCGCGTGCTGGGCCTTCGTGTTACGCTCGATCGAGTCACCGTGTATCGGTGTGTGAGCGGTGGGGTCTCCCCCGCATGTCGTGGGTTTCTTTGGAAGGCGATTCCCATGTGGGCCATGTGTTGGCCTTGGACTGCGAGTCCAGTTATCCGGCCTGGGGCTAGAGGTTTCCTGCTTGCTTCAAGATGGGAAATCGTCGGGGCGGCTTGTGTGCTGCCTTGGGAATCGTGCTTCTACGTTTTCCGTGTGGCCCGTGTGAGTGGCCTTAGTCCTTTGCGTTCCCTCTCCGAGGGAGTGGTCTTGGCGACTCGTGTGTTGTCTCGGTACTCGTGCTACCGTGGTTTCAGACCTAGAGATTGGAATAGATTGACGGCCGTGTGCTGTTGCGTACAACGGTCTTGACCCCGAGTCCTGCGACTCAAGGACCGTTGGGTTTAGTGCGTCTAGAGGACTGTCCAGAGTCTAGTGACTTAGCGTCACTTGGGTTTTCTCGACTCTCGCGCAGGCTGTGTGCGTGACCGTGGACTGTATGTCATGTTTCTTCTCCGACTGTGGTCACCGTGTGACGGGGCCGGTACGTGGGCTGGTCCCCGTACGTCGTCGGATTCGGACGTTGTGTTCCGTTGAGAGTCTACTCCTTCAGTGACCCTCCACTAGTCGTAGCCTACTAGTACGCATGTGCTAGTCGCACCAGGGAGTGGTGTACGGGCTTACCCTGAGGACGGTTAGACTGGTTTCCGTCGGGCCCCTCGTCGTAGCCAGAGTCCGGCTGCGGGGGAAAACCAGTCAGAGGGCCAGACCTAGGACGCGTGGTCTGTGTGTGCACACGTGGTTGGGGACAGTGGACGCACGTCGACGGGCGTGAGCCCAGCTAGTCACTTGTTTGTGGTTACTTGTACGGTGTTCGCGCCTCGGGTAGAACCTACCACGTCAGGCGGTTCACCTGCGGTGCGGTGTAAGACGTCAGGGGACGCTACTGGCTGTGCTTCTAGTGGGTGGTACTCCTGTCGAGTACGGAGTGACAGACTGTCAGTTTCTGTGTCTTTGACCTTCGGGTTTTTGGTCGTGTTGACCGGTGAGTTCGGTTGTTTCACCTTGACGCGTGTGTCGGTCCTTGCGCCGTGAGATTAGTGCTAGTGGCTTTACCGAGGTTGGGTCTTGTTGTGCGGTACCCGCGATCGGGTGGTCGGGGTTGCACCTTGGACAGCGTGTCCAGGTCGGCTGTGTCCGGGGGACAGGCCTCTACGGCATGGTTGCCGTGTGTTCTTACTTCGGTAGGTGGTACTAGCGTGGTTCGATAGCTTCGACTGTGTGATCGAGGTCTGCCTTCGGCAGTAGGAGTAGCTGTAGTGCCGAGTTTTTGACCGGCCACCGGTTTGCTGTTCCTGATGTAGTTGTAGCTTCCTTTCCGCTACCGCCGTTGTTTCCGGTTGGGGTTCCGCGGGATCCCTGCTGAGTCTCTGTTTTGGAGACTCATTCCCTAATTTTCAGGTGTGGCGGTTCTTCCTCGAGGTTCGAAGGTGCGGAGCGGAGGTTCTCAGTTGCCAGCTTGCCGGGCCGAGTGTTCACTTGGCATGTGGTACGCTTTACTGCTTTAGACTGTACTTTCTGTTGGACTGGACTCTGTTGTAGTTGTTTATTTATTTCTGTTAATTGTTGAGTTGTCCTGGTTTATTTTCTATTTCTTTGTGCCTCCACACTCCTTTTAGTCCTTCCGAGCCCTCCCGGCTCGTGGGCGGCGGTGCGAGTCTCGGGTTATCGGGCCTTCCCGGTAATCGGATTCTCGGGTCGTTACATAAGATGTTAACTACGTAAATATGCCGTTATTTCCTACTGAGCGTCAGCTCATAGTTGTGTTCCCCCATTTTTCAGGCTTTTTAGGTGACGCGCTTACAGATGGGGAGGGTCAGGAGTGATCCTTGAGTGCTTTTGTACCTAGTTATTGAGTCAGATTAGTATTTACTTCCAGTTTGATTTTACGTCAGTGTTGTATTAGAATTTCATTTGGAAGACATGTTTGATCGAGTCTTAGCATGTTGGTTATTGTAATAAAGTTGGAATTATTTTGATTAATGGAAGTGTTTATCACTTTATAATTTGTCTAATTGTTTAGATTAGAATTTATTGTTAGTGTTAGCTCGTATCTGACTGTACGCGCCGATTTTCCGCGTCGGGGCGTGACAGTTTAGTTGGTATCAGAGCCCTAAGTTTCATATTCCTAGGTTCCCCTAAGTTTTAGGTTTCTCATTGCATCCAATAACCCGGTATATCGAAAGGTGTTGTCCGAACGTTAGGCTACGCCTATCGGGAAGGTCACACACTTGCGCGAGTGGTCTTCGGACCGATTATCTCCGCCAGGTACCGAGTTTTTGGTCGTGTCTAGGTGCATTAGAACCTTAACCTTGTAAAAGTCTAGGACCTGACCTGGTGAGATTGGGTAGAAACTTGGGTTAAGTCCGTATCTTAATCGCGATATTACCTATCTTATTGGACCTAAGTAATCTTGTTCCTCGTGTAGGCTTTTGCAATGGCAGCTGATCGTGCTGAATGGAGAAACCTGTAGTGCACTGTTCAAGGCCTTACTCAGGCCCTACAGCAAGTGGCTCAGGCAGGAGCGGCACAGCATGGCACCGGTGATTTATACCGGAACTTCCGCGGGATGAATCCACCTAGATTCGCTGGTTCGACCGACCCTGATGAAGCCGAGCACTGGCTTGATGATATGGGAAGGATTTTTGGAGTCATGCAATGCACCGACCAAGAACGTGTTCTTTTATCTACCTTCCAATTAGAACGTGATGCACGTACGTGGTGGGATTCTATCAAGGCGACTCTCGGTGACCGGCAGGTTACGTAGGAAGAGTTCGAGGAATGCTTCAACAACAAGTACTTTTCTGACCGAGTTCAAGATAAGAAGGCAGCTGAGTTCGCTGCTCTAAAGCAACAGAGCTTATCTGTAGCAGAGTATGAAGCACAATTCTCCAGACTATCTCGATATGCTACTCATCTCATTTCTACTGAAAAGATGAAGGCGAAGCGCTTTCTTAATGGTTTGAAGCTTCATTATATCAACCAGTTGGCACCTATGGAGATATCAACTTATTCTGAGATGGTAAGGAAGGCGCAAGTTCTGGAGGACACTCTTGAGATGACGGAAAGAATCCGTGGCAAAGGCATGAAGAAAGAGCAACCAAAGGAGTTCAAGAAAAGCAAGATCGGACCTAGCTTTATCAAGAAGAGGCCCGCGAGTGGGTCGAGTTCGTGGACCGGAGCAGGCTCATGGAAGGGAAAGATGCTGAAGCAGGAAGAAAAGAAGCATGTCCATGTTGTACCCTTTAAGGGCGTGTGCAGATATTGTGACCGTCCTGGTCACAAGATGGAAGAGTGCTGGCGCAAGTTGGGCGCCTGTCTACGTTGCGGAAGTAGGGAGCACCGCATCCCAGATTGTCCTTTATTATCGGAGCAAGCTACACCGGCGAAGCCTCAGGTCTTCAAGAAGCCGCAAGGCAAGCTCCAGGCACTTCAGGTTGATGAAGCAGACACAGCCGAAGAAGGTGGACTCGTCGAAGGTACTCTCATTATACTCGACAAGCCAGCCTTTGTTCTTTTTGATACTGGTGCTACGCATTCTTTCATTTCTCGGAGATTTGCTAAGTCTTTAGCTGTGGAACCTATTTTGATGAGTTCTTCGTTAGCGATATCTACACCTATTGGTTCTAGATTGGCAATTCAGCATTATTATCCTTCTAGCAAGGTGATGGTTCATGAGCAGAATTTACATGCTGATTTAGTCTGCATGGACATGAAGGATTATGATGCAATCCTAGGAGCTGACTGGTTGGCCAAGTATGAGGCCAATGTTCACTACAGTTCTAGCTCGGTGTCTTTTAATAGGCACCCAGAACTTTCATTTATGGGAGCTAGATACCATCGCTCTATCTCACTTATTTCGGCCCTTCGTGCTGATAAACTGATGAGGCGAGGTTGAGAGGCATTTCTAGCCTTTGTCTATGCTACTCCCGAGCAGCAGGTGGAGATTAAGGACATCCCTGTTGTCCGTGAATTTCTTGATATATTTCCTGAGGATCTACCGGGACTTCCGCCTGAGCGGGAAGTTATCTTCTCTATTGATGTTATTCCTGGTTCTTCTCCTGTCTCTAAAGCTCCGTACCGTATGTCTTCTGCGGAGCTAAGGGAATTAAAGCAGCAATTGATGGAGTTACTTGAGAAGGGTTTCATTCGCCCTAGTACTTCCCCTTGGGGAGCCCCTGTACTATTCGTCCGGAAGAAGGATGGTTCGTTGAGATTGTGCATCGATTATCGGCAACTGAATCAGATAACTGTCAAGAACAAGTACCCATTGCCGAGGATTGATGAGTTATTTGACCAGATAGCAGGAGCTCAATTCTTTTCTAAGATCGATCTTCGATCTGGATATCATCAGTTGCGGATTAAGGAAGAAGATATTCATAAAACGGCTTTCCGCAGCAGGTATGGTCATTTCGAATTTGTCGTTATACCTTTTGGTTTAACGAATGCACCAGCGGCTTTCATGCAGTTGATGAATAGTGTTTTTCGACCCTATCTTGATCGATGGGTGGTGGTATTCATTGATGATATCTTGATTTATTCTAAGAGTGAAGTAGAGCATGCCGAACATCTGAGATTGGCACTACAGATATTAAGAGACCATCAACTGTACGCCAAGTTCAGTAAGTGTGGTTTTTGGCTTCAAGAGGTGTCTTTTCTAGGACACATTATTACCAAAGATGGTATTTCTGTTGATCCTTCGAAGGTGGAAGCAGTGAAGAATTGGGAACAGCCCACCAGTGTGACTGAGATCAGAAGTTTCTTGGACCTGGCAGGTTATTATCGTAGATTCATTCAAGACTTCTCCAAGATCGCGGTACCCCTTACCAGATTGACCCGCAAGGAGAATAAGTTTGAATGGTCGGATGCTTGTCAGAAAAGCTTCAAGACATTGAAGGAATGCTTAACTTCAGCACCCGTGTTAGATTTACCTTCTGGTGAAGGAGGCTTTGTGGTCTACACCGATGCATCAGGTATTGGCTTAGGTTGTGTGCTTATGCAGCATGGGAAGGTAAGTGCTTATTCTTCCAGGCAGTTGAGGAAGCATGAAGAGAACTATCCTGTTCATGATTTGGAATTGGTAGCCGTCATCTTTGCTTTGAAGATTTGGAGGCATTACCTGTATGGAGAATCTTTCACGGTATTTTCAGATCACAAGAGTTTGAAGTATTTATTCTCTCAGAAGGAACTCAATATGCGGCAGCGCAGATGGCTAGAGTATTTGAAAGACTTCGACTTCTCTATTGAGTATCATCCTGGCAAAGGTAATGTGGTGGCAGATGCATTGAGCCGGAAGCCTATAGCTAAGTTATCCAGTCTTATGATGCAAGAATGGAAGCTATTAGAGCAGATGGCTAGTCTGGATTTGAATTTCAATAATGATCGGGTCATTATTGCACAAATGCAACTTAAACCTGAATTATTGATGGAGATCAAGTCCTTGCAAGATAATGATCCCGAACTGGTAGAGATCAAGGGAAGTTTGAGCAGCAGACCGGATTTCATGATTTCTGAGGATGGAAGACTTCTATTTCAAGGACGAACGTGTGTACCTGACGTAGCTGAAATCAAGAACAAGATTCTCGACGAAGCTCATAGATCTAAATACACGATTCATCCTGGAGGCACTAAAATGTTTAAGGATTTGAAAAGATCCTTTTGGTGGCCGAATATGAAAAGAGAAGTTACAGATTTTGTGAGTAGATGCCTGGTATGTCAGCAAGTTAAGGCCGAGCACTTCAGGCCGGCAGGAAAATTGAAGCCACTCGATATACCCCAGTGGAAAGGGGAGAGTATTGGCATGGATTTCATCATGGGTCTGCCTATAACTTGTGGTGGTTTCGATGCAATTTGGGTGATCGTAGACAAACTGACAAAGTCAGCCCATTTCTTGTCCATTAAATCTAAATGGACAGTTGATGTTCTAGCAGCTCTGTATATAAAGGAAGTGGTGAGATTGCATGGTATTCCAGTGAATATAGTATCCGATCGAGACCCTAGATTCACTTCTCATTTCTGGAAAGGACTGCAAGAGTCTTTGGGTACTCGTCTAAATTTCAGCACGGCATTTCATCCACAGACAGATGGGCAGATAGAGAGAATCAACCAGATAGTGGAAGATATGCTGAGGGCATGTATGATTGACTTTGGTGGTAATTGGAATGAGCATTTGGCATTAATTGAATTCACCTTCAATAACAGCTATCAGTCTAGTATCCAGATGGCTCCATTTGAAGCGTTGTATGGGAGAAGCTGTCGATCCCCGTTATGTTGGGATGAGGTAGGTGAGAAACAATGGCTCGGACCAGATCTTATCTCGGAATCGTCACAGAATATCCGTATTGTCCGAGATCGGCTACAAGTGGCTCAGTCAAGACAGAAGAGTTATGCCGATAACAGAAGAAGAGCATTGGAATTCCAAGTAGGTGATCATGTGTTTCTAAAGGTCTCTCCTACGAGAGGGATTCACAGATTTGGTATTCATGGCAAGCTGAGTCCGAGGTACATTGGTCCGTTCGAGATTTTAGATAGAGTGGAGGAAGTGGCTTATCGATTGGCGTTACCGCCGCAGTTGTCTGGCGTGCACAACATCTTTCATATTTCTATGTTGCAGAAGTATGTGTACGACCCCACTCACGTTATTCAGCATGTGGACTTCGAACTGAAGGAGGATTTGACCTATGAGGAAAGACCGATAAAGATTTTAGACCGGAAGCAGCAACAACTCCGGAGTCGATCTATACCTATGGTCAAGGTCCAGTGGAGTCGGCGTGGAGCTGAAGAAGGCACCTGGGAATCCGAAGATGTTATGCGAAAGCGGTATCCCGACCTTTTCTAGGTGAGCTAGGTAATGCAGTGAATTTGGAGGACCAAATTCCTTAAAGCAGGGGAGGGTGTAATACCCCGTATTTAATTAATAATTTTATTTAATTTTTCCTTGTCAAATTAAAATTTTTAGGCATTTATTTGAATTTAGTTGAATTAATAATTGGATAGAAATTGAAATAAACCTTTAAAAATTTAAATTTAATTGAAATGAAATGAAAATGAAATGTAACCCAAATGAAAATAAGGTTTAGGTGAAATAAAACACAAATGCAATTGTGTTGGAATGAAAATGAAATGAAAAGAGAGAATTTGAAATTTGAATTTCGAATTTAATATTTTATTATTAAATGAATAGTGAAGTGAAATTTCGTTGACCATATTAAAATCTTAAAAAATAATAATTAGGTAGAAGACCATGCGATTAGCAATTGTGTCTTCTAGGGCTAAGTCTACTAAAATCATTTATTAGGCCGAATTAGTGGATTAAGTCTTCCGAACTTAATATTTAACTATTTACGGAATAGTAGAAGTGAAAATTTTATCTACCATATAAAAATTCATAAAAATAGTAATTAAATATTAGATGCATCGACTAACACTTTTTTCTTCTATGACTAAGCCTAATAAAATCAGTATCTAGGCCTAATTAGTGGGTTAAGTCTGACTTTCAACCCACCTAACCCAAAATTCGTGTTCACTATTCACCCCATTTTTAAAACATCAAATTAGAGCTAATTTCTTAACCAAATGCGATGAGGTTAGGGGCAAATGAAAGATAGTGACTGGTAGATTAATAGCCCCCAACAAATTTCGTGTAAGATTAACTAGGATAGGAGTGATTAGATGAGTTTAGTCTAGGTCAATTATTTCGGCGGCTTAAATAACACGCCTCTTCAAGGTCGAAATTCTCCCTTCCTGGAAGGATCCAGAAGGTGTATGAGCTATAGATAGAAAGCTCTTTGAGTCTAGTTTCATTTGGTTGCTGTGGTGTCGGCAGAGGAGTTAGATCTGGGGAGATCTTGGCGATTTTGTGGAAGGTGGTCTGCTCCCCGTCGTTTTTCTATCTCCAAGTTTGGTTCATCAAATCAGGTTAGTACCTCAACCAAAATAGGCATATGAGTAGGGATTTTTGATCAGCTCGATGAGATCTATCATCTAAGAATAAAATCCCTAATTTTTATAGGGTATTGAGGGAGGAATCATGAGATCTTTGAAGGGGATTCTTATAGTTCGTGGGTCTAATCTATCTCGTGGTTAAGTCTTCAATTGAGGTAGGTTATAACTGGCCAAATACTAATTATTGTATATCAAATTGAAGCTTAGCATGTTATCTCTCTTTTGGCGTAAAAAGCCCTTTGATCCATCAATTCTATTTAGAGAATTTGAGGTTTGCACATAAACTTGTCCATATGGTGATTTCATATACTTGGAACCTGATTAATCCATGAATTCAAAACATAAATGTTAAAATTCATAGCATGTGTGATACATGGTTGGAAAGCCCTCTCTGTTAGCTTTCCAGTGATATAAAAAGCCTAAAAGTTATCATGTATACGTAGAGAATTTGATGTTTTAGTAACACACTGTCCTAATTAGGGTTTTTCTTTTTCCTGTCAATACAGAACTTAATTACAGAACCTAAATCTGAAATTGACTTTACCAAATGATAGTACTCTGTCTTAGCTTTCCATTGATATATCATATGCTTAATTCCATTAAGAATTGAGGAAGATATAGACTTTTTAATCCCTGGATCTCACACACATAACAAGCAGAAAACGGCCTTGATGATTGCGGCCCCCAGCAGGACCGCCATCCTGGTCGCGGTCGCGCGACCAACCGCGACCAGGTGGTCGCGGTCCTGTGGGCGACCACGACCCCAATAAAAAGGGGCCGGGTGACCGACCTCCGCCCTAAACGCGATCCGAAGTTATTAAATGAATAATTAAAAACCCTGAATCTCTGTAAAACATATTCTTATGCTACCAGGAGATTTAAAAGTTATTCTTCTGCTACCAGGAGATTTAAAAGTTATTTTTCTGCTACTGGAAAATATTTTAATCTATTTTTTATGCATATAAACATATTTTTCCTATAATTAATAGAATATAAATGTATAAGAAATTATGTCCAGCATGCAAAAATTATTATTAAATAACTAAAATACATGGAAAATTTGTCTTATAGTAGCAGCATGTGAGAAGTTAAATTCTTGTGGATTTAGGTGGATTTATAATATTTTATTTTATAAAAATCTATATTTCTTCTATAAAATGAAAGAAAATGCTTATAAATTATATGTGGTATGTTAAAAAGATCTCAAAGGTATAAAAATTCATGAATATTATGCTCTGATATACTTATCATGTGAGAGATAATTTTCTGTGAAAATTTGATATTTTTACCAAATAGAATTCGTTTACTCTCCATATAATAGAGAATAAATGCATAAAAATTATATTAACTTGTTAAAAATAACCCTTACAGCATGATAAAAGTTCTTACAGCATAACAAAAATTTTCCAGCATGTTAGAATGATAACAACAAGTTATAGAGGATTTTTTATACTTAAACAAATTTCTAATGTATTTCTTCCATTCAATAAATAGCATAAATGGTAGAATAATGTAGAAAAATTAATTTCAATATGCTAAAAATACTATGGGTATCATGAAAAATGAACCACCAGTAAGATGATTTATTCTTAATAAACCATCCAAAAATTTCATAAGGAACTTTTTATAGCACACCAAATATGGTTTTTTTATGTTTAAAAAGGTATTTTTAATGTGTAAAAATTCCATTCCAGTAACAAAAATGGATATTTACTGTCATTTTCCAGAGGAATCATGTGCTGGAGTTACTTAAAAATATTAGGGAGATTTTCCCCATGATAGGATTTATTTCTATGAATTAAGTGAAATTCTTAGTAATTTACTCTAATAATACTAAATAAATCATTTCTTTGGCTTTTTGCATCCAATTAATTTAAGGCATTTCCAGTATGATAAAACTTGTTAAACCAACAGAATAAAATGTTAATTTATGGAATTGAATGTATTCTAAAGATTATATTTTTCCTACTTATCCTTTCATTCTTAGATTCCACGACTTAATTGTCGTTAAACATTATGCCAAAGTTTAATCCTTCATTTTCTTGTTATTCTGATTTTTGCTAGATCTGTACTTGTTATATTTTAGCGTATTCCTTGAAATTCATTGGCCATATATTATACAAGAAATGTCTAGACAATTGGGATCATCGATCCATAAAACCAATGCCATCGCATCATAAGGGCCCGGTCTGGTCCTGGGGAGAGCGCCCGAAAATTAGTGAGCCCATGGGATGTTAATGACAAGGTGTGGCATTGCACCGAGTACTTGACTAGTGTGTGTCTACGACATTTGACCTATTGTTATTCCTTTTACTTGATTATGAATTATTGAAATACTTGCTTGTTGGCCAATTATTATTGTTTCAATTGCTCTTAGTGAATTTCTTATACATGATATTATTGATCATTGGAATTTATTCAATTCTTGACTTTGCAAGACCTTCTACATTATTCTTGATCTCTTTATTCAATTCCTTGTTCTCTGTTGCATACAACTGGTAATTAAGATGTTAACTACGTAAATATGCCGTTATTTCCTACTGAGCGTCAGCTCATAGTTGTGTTCCCCCCCTTTTCAGGCTTTTTAGGTGACGCGCTTACAGATGGGGAGGGTCAGGAGTGATCCTTGAGTGCTTTTGTACCTAGTTATTGAGTCAGATTAGTATTTACTTCCAGTTTGATTTTACGTCAGTGTTGTATTAGAATTTCATTTGGAAGACATGTTTGATCGAGTCTTAGCATGTTGGTTATTGTAATAAAGTTGGAATTGTTTTGATTAATGGAAGTGTTTATCACTTTATAATTTGTCTAATTGTTTAGATTAGAATTTATTGTTAGTGTTAGCTCGTATCTGACTGTACGCGCCGATTTTCCGCGTTGGGGCGTGACAGTTTAGTTGGTATCAGAGCCCTAGGTTTCATATTCCTATGTTCCCCTAAGTTTTAGGTTTCTCATTGCATCCAATAACCCGGTATATCGAAAGGTGTTGTCCGAACGTTAGGCTACGCCTATCGGGAAGGTCACACACTTGCGCGAGTGGTCTTCGGACTGATTATCTCTGCCAGGTACCGAGTTTTTGGTCGTGTCTAGGTGCATTAGAACCTTAACATTGTAAAAGTCTAGGACCTGACCTGGTGAGATTGGGTAGAAACTTGGGTTAAGTCCGTATCTTAATCGTGATATTACCTATCTTATTGGACCTAAGTAATCTTGTTCCTCGTGTAGACTTTTGCAATGGCAGCTGATCGTGCTGAATGGAGGAACCTATAGCACACTGTTCAAGGCCTTACTCAGGCCCTACAGCAAGTGGCTCAGGCAGGAGCGGCACAGCATGGCACCGGTGATTTATACCGGAACTTCCGCGGGATGAATCCACCTAGATTCGCTGGTTCGACCGACCCTGATGAAGCTGAGCACTGGCTTGATGATATGGGAAGGATTTTTGGAGTCCTGCAATGCACCGACCAAGAACGTGTTCTTTTATCTACCTTCCAATTAGAACGTGATGCACGTACGTGGTGGGATTCTATCAAGGCGACTCTCAGTGATCGGCAGGTTACGTGGGAAGAGTTCGAGGAATTCTTCAACAACAAGTACTTTTTTGACCGAGTTCAAGAGAAGAAGGCAGCTGAGTTCGCGGCTCTAAAGCAACAGAGCTTATCTGTAGCAGAGTATGAAGCACAATTCTCCAGACTATCTCGATATGCTACTCATCTCATTTCTACTGAAAAGATGAAGGCGAAGCGCTTTCTTAATGGTTTGAAGCTTCATTATATCAACCAGTTGGCACCTATGGAGATATCAACTTATTCTGAGATGGTAAGGAAGGCGCAAGTTCTGGAGGACACTCTTGAGATGACGGAAAAAATCCGTGGCAAAGGCATGAAGAAAGAGCAACCAAAGGAGTTCAAGAAAAGCAAGATCGGACCTAGCTTTATCAAGAAGAGGCCCACGAGTGGGTCGAGTTCGTGGACCGGAGCAGGCTCATGGAAGGGAAAGATGCCGAAGCAAGAAGAAAAGAAGCCTGTCCCTGTTGTACCCTTTAAGGGCGTGTGCAGATATTGTGACCGTCCTGGTCACAAGATGGAAGAGTGCTGGTGCAAGTTGGGCACCTGTCTACGTTGGGGAAGAAGGGAGCACCGCATCCCAGATTGTCCATTATTATCGGAGCAAGCTACACCGGCGAAGTCTCAGGTCTTCAAGAAGCCGCAAGGCAAGCTCCAGGCACTTCAGGTTGATGAAGCAGACACAGCCGGAGAAGGTGGACTCGTCGAAGGTACTCTCATTATACTCGACAAGCCAGCCTTTGTTCTTTTTGATACTGGTGCTACGCATTCTTTCATTTCTCGGAGATTTGCTAAGTCTTTAGCTGTGGAACCTATTTTGATGAGTTCTTCGTTAGCGATATCTACACCTATTGGTTCTAGATTGGCAATTCAGCATTATTATCCTTCTAGCAAGGTGATGGTTCATGAGCAGAATTTACCTGCTGATTTAGTCTGCATGGACATGAAGGATTATGATGCAATCCTAGGAGCTGACTGGTTGGCCAAGTATGAGGCCAATGTTCACTGCAGTTCTAGCTCGGTGTCTTTTAATAGGCACCCGGAACTTTTATTTATGGGAGCTAGATACCATCGCTCTATCTCACTTATTTCGGCCCTTCGTGCTGATAAACTGATGAGGCGAGGTTGCGAGGCATTTCTAGCCTTTGTCTATGCTACTCCCGAGCAGCAGGTGGAGATTAAGGACATCCCTGTTGTCCGTGAATTTTTTGATATATTTCCTGAGGATCTACCGGGACTTCCGCCTGAGCGGGAAGTTATCTTCTCTATTGATGTTATAACCCTTATCTAGCAACTCAAGCAACTGCGCCCGTAGTTCTTTTAATTCAACTGGAGCTATCCGGTACGGTGCCTTGGCCAAGGGTGCCGTACCCGGAATCAAATCGATTAACATCTCAATCTCTCGCTGTGGAGGTAAGCCCGGTAGCTCGTCAGGGAACACATCGGGGAACTCGTACACAACAGGAATACTACTGACATCCTGCTGAGGTGTCTCAACAGCAACCACTAAAGCTAAGAACCCATGAAAACCTACATCAAGTAATCTACGGGCTCAAATAGCAGAAATAATCAAGCGAGAGGAATGGGACCGAATACCTTGAAAATAGAATGCTGATTTCCCAGGTGGCTGAAAGTAGACTTTCTTGGATCTACAGTCAACAACGGCTCCATATTGTTCCAACCAATCCATGCCCAGACTAACGTCATACTCTGACAACTGCAAAGCATATAGTCTCGCTGGCAACCGACGGTCACTGACCACAACAAGAGACTCCTCGAGACACAACGGAGTGAACATAAAATCTCCAGATGGCAACTCAACCAACAAATCACAAGTGGCGTCAGTGGTGGGCTCCTCAATACATGCAAGAAAATCCTCAGAAATAAAGAGTGAGAAGCACCCAAATCAAATAATACGCAAGCTGCATGACCATAAAGCATGATCGTACCCTCCACTAGATGAGATGCAATAGCCTCCGCGCGAGTAATGTGAGAAACCTTCCCCTTTTGCTTCCTGGCTGCCGTAGAAGATTGTTGGGAAGACGCCGAGGCTTGAGGATAGAACTGCTGAGGTAGAGGTGGCGGAGGGAGTCTGAACTGAGATTGCTGAGGCTGTACAGATTGAGAGAATTGCACTGGCATCGACTTCATTAGGCAGTCTTGAACAATGTGACCCGGCTGGTCACAACGAAAACAAACCACCGACAACGAGCACGGCTTGCCCGGGTGGTTACCGCCACACCTCTAGCACTGCTTAGGCTGACTGGGCGAGCAACCCTGGCGCTGAGGAAAAGAAGGGGCAGAAGGTTGAACAACACCAGGAGACGCCTGCTGATCGAATTTCTTCTTGGACTTCTTGAATTTAAACTTCTTGCCCTTGGATTTAGAAAAAGAAGCACCACCAGCAGCAGGAAACACATGGGAAGCTCCTGGAATAGTCGGTTGGTACGTCGGCTGAAACTGCACCGCATGTTTGACTATCCGAGTCTGAGAAAGTCCCCGAGTCCTTGCCAATTCTAGTTCTAGAGCGACAGCTGCCTGGTATGCCGCATCCAAGTCGGTTACCCGAGTTGCAAACAATGGCAGGCTCTACTCCACTTTCAGCCCTCACAGAAATTGCTGAGTCTTCATCGCTTCATCAGCAAAGATGTGGGGCGCATACCGGCCCAATTCAAAGAACTTCTCTCGGTACTGCAGCATGGTCAGGTCACCTTACGTCAGCTCCAGAAATCGATACATCTTAGCAAGCTTAAGACAGGTCGGAGTATAGGCACGCTCAAAAGTAGCAACAAACTCCGCCCAGGTGATTTGCCGGAGCGGACGGGAATGGAAAGCAATCTCCCACTCCGTAGTCCACCATGTGCGCGCAGTACCTTACAGCTGATAGGTCGCCAGCATGACCCTCTCATCCTTCGCGCACTCCATCGACTGGAACGTGCTCACAGTGGCATCAAGCCACGCTCTCGCTGCCTTCGGGTCTGATTGACCCACAAAAATAGGTGGGTGGAAAAGCAAGAATTCCTTCAACGCTCTGCCACGACCACTAGGCAAAACATCACGTGGGGCAGGACTTACAGGAGACGGCGCAGCTGGGGTAGAAGAGGTGCCACTCTCCTCCCGAGGTGCCCGAGCTCTCCGCCAACCACGAGGCAACATCTTGAATTTGAGAAAACACGGAATACTAGGGAATCCATCAATAATCGCGAGAACCAACCTAAGCCAGCAATAGACGACACAATGGACTTTCTCTGGACCAGCACGGATCTCAATTCCTTGTACGAATCCTCAAAATGACTCTGATACCAACTGTGACGACCCGGAGATCCGGATACCGATATACCGATGCCATCGATATACCGATACCAAGAAATGAGGAAGCCACCCAAGAGGCGGATGAGGCCCCTGAAGGGTTAGTAGGTTCGCAGAGGAGGCGCACAATGAATTGGAATCACGAGCACACGCGATTAATTAGATTTATAATGGAAGCAATTTCATAATGTCAGAGTGATAGCCACAATGTACAATAGTCCAGAGTCACAAAAGTACAAGTCCATGACACAAAGGAAGTCCAAAAGTACAACTACACGGGGCATACCCTGGTCAAAAGCACCCAAAAAGGACTGTCGAACTATCGCTCGCACTCTATACAGGATCCCCAAAAATGCAGGAACCGCCGACGGGAGGCTGCGGCTGCTCACCTGAAAAGAGAAGGAGTGAGTCACAGCCAGACTCAGTAGGGGTCACGCGGATCCCTACCTCGCACCAACAAGCAGGCATGCAAATATAAAGCAATTAGAGCATGCATTTATTGCAGCAAACATGCATTGACATAACAACACAGGTATAGCAAAGCTGTAAGGCCTAACTAAACAGTCTAAACAGCTAACTATATGCCAATACAAATGTATACATTAGCGACTGAAGCTAAATCTATCAGTAGAAAGAACCCCACCTACTCTAGGTGACAAGAGACCGCAAAAGGTACACACTAGAAAACAGAGACCAAAAGCATCCACTAACGACTTACACTGCGTCTCAAGCAACTCGCAAGTCAGGCTGACAACAAGCGAGAGGCGTGACAGTACCAAACCAAGAACTAGTCTGAGTAACACTCGTCAGTGTCAGTCCAGGCCTCTGACCACGTGTGCACACACTGACTCCTGCCTAGATCTAGGCCTCTAGCTAGTCCCCCCCGTAGGACGCTACGGTGAAGAGCCGGGGGCCCACGGTGACTAGCTTACAAACCGCTCCACGGGTACGCCCTTCCACCTTTACCAGGCAGAGCGACACTGAAAGTCTCAGGGCTAAGTCTAGTGGTTCCATCACAAAGAAAGAGGAAGTACTCTACCGGGATCTAAAAGTGAGCCATTGTTTATAAAATAATTTAAACATAGCGGTCATGCAACATGAAATGCATTAGAAGATGAACCGACCATCTTTTTGAATGCCAGAGGGCGTGATGGTATAGCCTAGACCGTTACAGAGTGTGATGGTCTAGGGTAGGTGCGTTACGTCACTGTAACGCGCCTACCGGGGACCGTCAGGCTCACTCGAGGCAACTTCCCCATACACAGGGGACAGCAGTGCGTAACGCACCAGGGGCAGTGCGTTACATGACTGTAACGCACCCCCTTAGGTCCGTTAGAGGCACCCGAGGGCTATTTCACTGAAATACAGAAACATAGGGTGTGACGGTCCAAGGTAGGGGCGTTACACTGATGTAACACACCATCCGAGGCCGTTACACCCACCTGAGGGGTAAACTACACGCATGTATCATGGAAATGTAACGCACCTACGCTGGTGCGTTACAACACCCTAACAGCCCTAGCTAGGTCAGTTAGGTTAAAACTCCGCGCAGCTGCCCAGAAGCTGTGACGCACCCGGACGGGGCCGTCACACTCACGTAACGCACCGGGTAGGGTGCGTTACGCGTGTGACGATAGCTGGGATGACCGTCACATGAGCTGGGTTGTGAGTATGTCCGGTTTGAAACCGGAACATCCCCCGATCGACCAAAATCGACGGGGCTCGCACTAAAAACCTGATCCATGCTCATGCATATATCCATAACATCAATTAAACACTAGGAAACATAAAAACAAAGCCCAATGAGTGATTTTTCATGAAATTGAGCTAAATCACACTAACATGGGGATTTCACCGAAAATGGAGAAAACGATCGTGCATGGCGGTGCAAGTGGTGTCCAGTCGATCCTAGGCAGGTAAGGGTTCCATCCCCCTACCTCATTCAAGCCGAAAGTGGACGACCGGCCGCATGCAAGGGCGAAACCTCCACGCTCCTCCTCGCCCCGTCCCGTCTCCTCGGGCCACAATCCGTGCCGAGGTGGGCGTCAACGTGCTCCACTCGTCACCACGAGTCCAACGGCGCCCTCCACGTCGCGATCCGTCGCCGTCTCACCCGCTTGCCTGGGGAGAGAGAGAGATCGTGAGGGAGAGGGGGAGAGGAAATGGGGAGAGAGAGAGATCGAGAGGGGTGGAGAGGGGGAGGTGAGGTGGTGAACGTGGGGAGGAAGAAAAAGGGGTTGAGATATATTTTTTTGAAAAAAAATCACCTTTTGAAAAAAGACCCCCAAACCTCCAATATTATGAAAATGCCCAATAAAATCCGTAAACATTATAACTTAATCCGAATAAACACTAGTAAATGGCCTAAAAATCCAAAAAAATAACTGAAGTTCGCGGAATAAATCCTAAACCCGAACCATCAAAGATCCGTTAAGACACGGGCCTTACAAAAAGTGAGGTAGAAAATCTAACCAGGAGGCGGCCACAAGGTTGGCCTCCCAATGACGTGGACGGCCAAGTCGATGGCCGTCGGCCCCTCTGGGAAACACGAATAGATGGAAGCAAGCACATGGCGACGGGGAAGTCCCTCTATCACACTGAGGGAACTCTCCTTAGCTCTAGGCCCTCACAAAAGCAATAACTCTCAGTGTTCCTCCTTTGTTCGATCCCTCTCCTCTCTCTATCCCCAATTGCTTCCCCCTCTGTTGCCGAATGCCAAAATTTCCCCCCTCCATCAAATGCCCCAATCTCGAGAGGTTTGTCTCTTGTTCGGGCTTCTAGGAGCTTCTAGCTACGTGCCCAGAATGTGGGCAACGAGGCCGGTAGTGGAGGTCAAATAGGGGGTGTTCGAAGCATGGAATGAGAGTGTGGGGCGTGGGTGTTGACTAGCAGTTGTAGCTAGGTGGCCAGGGTATTGACCACTCTCAAGGAAAAGGCGGCCAGTACTCAAACCTGGGCTACCAAGGCGATGGTCGCCCGGGCAACCTAGGTGGCCATCGACCTGGCCGCCCAACCCATGGGCCTCTGACCTCTAAAAGATCAATTCTAGGCCCAATTAGATCAAGTGGGCTGGACTTTAAGCATGTAAAATCAACCAATCTAGAGAAAACGATAGCATCACTAATATGACGGTCTAACAAGAGGTTCATGGGGTGTCCAAAATTAGGCGTCTACACTTACTTGAATAGATGGGTCATCCCTGGGAGCAAGGGCAGTTATAGGTGGGATAATGGATTCCTACAGAGGCTTGTGTATGGCTTTTTCTTACAGCTCAGCCTGTTCTTCTAGGATGGCAGCTAACTCCTCGGAGGCTTTGATTTCTACATCCTTTTGCATGAAGAACTCCTCATAAGTGATCGACTGCTTGTTTTCCAAGAGGAGTGCCTTGCAGTATTCTTGATATCTTGCAAATTCATAATTTCTTTCTTTCTATACTTCACATTTGATTTGAACTGCAAGGTGATCAAGAAATTTTGTTAGAGACAATATGTCCTGACGTTGCTTGATTCTTTCCTGGTTTAGCTTTCTATATGTTGAGTGTCGTTTTGGATAGGCCATAAGATAGTTCTCCTTAGACATTGTATGAACCTTCTCCTAGTATTCCATTGTCGTTGTCCATGATAGAGTGTCTCTTTCTATAGATTCTTCAATAAATGTTGTAAGGGTTATCTTCTTTTTAACCATCTTGGTTGCCCGTAAGTGAATCTTGCACCATTCTCTGTACACTTTGCATCCCTTTGGATCTTCAATGAGCATATCTCCAATACTTGGAAGGGATGAAAAATGACTCCTTCCTAGAATGACTTGAATCCGAACATTATCCAATGCTGGTTGAGTAGTTGGATCATGACTAGTGCTAGCATTGGTTGGTTGCTTTAGGGGTATTGTCTTTTGAGTGAGAGGGGGAAGTGACCCATTGACCTTTAAAGTAAAGAATCTGGCATAGTGAATTTTTCCATATGGAGGTAGGCTGGAGTTATAGGTTTGGAATTGTCTTAACTTTTCAGCCACCTCCTCCCTAATCCTTTCATTTGATTGTAGCCTTTGTTCTTCTAGGAACTGAGTAAAATTTACTAGATCCTAATTGTTTTGAGTCCTATCTTCATTACAAGCATTAAACGCTCCTGCTAGGTTAGGGTTGAGGCCAAGGTACTCCTCTGCACTCAGTATGTTGCACTGCTCCCAGAAGCTCATAATCTTCTCAGTAGTAATTTGTCCTTTTGCATATGTAACCTCATAAATTTAAACAAACTTAATCCCCTTCTCCCGAGTGTCCCTGTCTATTGGTGTGTCTGATCCATTCTTCATATAGTTCCTTTCCTATTTCATCTTGCACCAAAACATCTTGAATGTCTGGAAAGGGAGTGAATTATCCTCTATGTACAATTGCCCTCAGTCTGGGTAGGTTTAATTATGGTTCCTCTAGGACTGGGGAAATTTCTGTTCACATTTTCTTTGGTGAGGAAGGGGTCTCCCCCTGGAGAGGTGCTTCCTCTTTTGCTGCAGCTAGGGCAGACTTAGCTTCTGTTGCCTCATGGGTCTTCAATTTCTTGGCAACACATTTATTTCTCTTCATAGCCCTTCTTTTTCTAAACAACCGGTTGAGAGGGACACCTTCATCTTGATCCCTTTGCTATTCCATAGGCTCAGTAGATTCTATGGCTATCATTGGTACTACAGAGGGTGCCTCTGGTGCTGCGGCTAGTTCCTGGACCCTTATGGACACTGGTTGTAGTGCCTTGGGAATTTATTTTTCAATATCAAAACTTGATTGTTTGTAAATAGAGAGGAATTTTGTAAAGTTAACTTTGAGTTTCCCATATCAGTCTAGGGCTTTGTTATACCAGTGCCATGTCTTGAGGGTCTTCCTTCCCTCTTCTGTGGTTCCCAACATGAGCCCCCATGTTTGGAGAGTTGTATTCTTACTTATTTTTTTCTTTTTCTTCTCTCCTTTCTTCTTTAATGGCCTTGGGAGAGTCTCAACTGGAGTTTCAGGCATCAGCTTGGATGACTCAGCAGAAATAGGAATTTGCATCATCAGTTGATGTGTAATTATAGGGGAAAGGTAATCATAGTCAACCCGAGAAACTTCTCTTTGTTTGACTTCTGCAATATCCTACTCTATGCTCCTTATTCTCTCTAACATCTCTTCCATAGATGCTTCTAGCCGGCTGAAGTTCTCTTTCATATTTACTGAAAGTGCACTGACTTCTTCAATTACTTTCTCAGCTGGTCTGTCCATTCTCTCTCTTGCTCTCTGTTCTGTTTGTGGGACAGATTCAACTACTTCTTCTTCCTCAATGCCAGGTGACACTTCAACATCAACTTGGGCCCCGGTTGACTCTAAAACTTATGTGATTCTATCATATTCTAACAACTTGGTAGCCCTTTCTTCTTCTGTCTGTAGGGGCACAATCAAGGTAGATTCATCATATGCAACCTCTCTGATTGCACTGTCCCCTGATTCCACCTCTTGAGTGAGTTTCGTCATTCTTTCAAATCTCTCAATCTCTCTCATAGCTTATGCTTCTCCTTTCTCAGCTTGAGGTGATGTGGAAGCTTTGACCTTTTGTCCAACAATTTTCCTGATCAATCTTCCCTCATGTAGTATGAATCCTCCTTTGATCGGTGTGGTGACTCTAATGGTGGGTGAAGAGGCTCGATCTCATACCCAATCATAGACCGTCAGATGTCGGGGGAAAATAGATGATATGATCACGTCAAAGACTCCTCTAGAATGGGTCTGCAAGAAGGACAAAAATTTAGAGGGCATGTGATGGGGATCCCAGGGAAAACCCTTTGATACTTAAGTCAGTAGGGGATAAGAGCTAAAGAACAAGACATAGCATGGGGTTTGGGGATACGGGATTGCTCTTCACCAGTTGAGAGTCTAGATGAAACATTACCTCATTATCTTCATCAGATAAGGTCCTTGGGGTTAAATAGCCATGAACGATCCCTTTCTGGTTCCGTAGAGGCCGACAAGGGGGGAGGTAGATTAGGAGTCGTGTTCCTCACGTAAAGACTCTTACCCGTGTGGGACTCTCCACCCTTATCTTAATCCCTTCTCATCATTCGGTCTAATCCCTTTCCGGGGAGTTCATTAGCGGTTATATCAGATAGGAGCCTGGCCTGTATAGGTCTTATAGGGGCCAAGGGAGGATCCCTGGCGTGGGGTTGTCCTCCACTGGATAAGGATTATCCCCTTTAGAGAGCCAAAGTTGTCGAGCATTACTTCTATTCTAGTGCCCTTCCGAGGGAGTTCCCTCAGTAGCTTCCTGATTGCTCGGGACTACCGCACGATAGAGCTCCTCTCGAGCATCGGGAGTCCTCTGCGTGGATGCCCGTTCTTGGGCTAAATGGTGCTTCTTGGGCTCTATTATTTAGGCTTTGGTAGATGGGCTCTGGATATTTTAGCGGGTTGTCATCTATATGGCCGAATATGTCTCGTGGGCATTTGGAGGGAAGAATTAATTGGCTGTGAATTTCCCCCTATCCAATGGAAATTGTCATGCTTTCTTCCCGACCAGATCGATACCAAAATGCATAAATAGGTAGGTCAGTGATGCACAATGACTTAAATGTTTGGCATCCTTAGTCTTTACTATGTTCTTGATCCCTTCCACCATAATTGCACTAACATTCAACTTTCCTCCTCTTTGGAGGGTGTGGACTATCTGAAGGTCCATGTCACTCACTTGATCAAAACTACCACTCCTAGGATAGAATCTTAAGTGGCAACATGGTGTAGGACCTTGAGCTAGGTGTCCATGCTGGTGATAGAAAGATGCTCTGCCCTTGTTAGATCTCTTATCATTTCTTTCCTGACACTTTTGTTCAGTATCTTGATGGGCTTCATCCCACCACCATTTCTGAGATTATTATCTCTTCCAAAGAAATGTCCCAAATTCATCGGAGATTAATGACGGATTTGCGACATAAATTATGACGTGATAAGGACGTATGAAAATAGTGACGGAATAGGGACGAATATATTTACGTCGCTAAATTTCTTAGTATAGTGACGGATATTGGATATGTCTGAGATCCGTGAGTATTTTCTGACAGAATTGCGAAGGAAATGAATCCATAAAAATGTCCGTATTTATTCTCGCCTTTTCTTATAATGTCTGCGTATCAGTCGCCTCCCCCTCCTACCCTGTGGTGTGACAATATTGGCATGCAAATCTCATCTTACACACACTCATGAAACATGTCGAGATCGACTATCATTTTGTTAGCCAAACGATATAGATTCTGAAAGCAGCCCAAACCAGGTTATTTATAGTGACACAGTTCATAACAGATGGCTGCATAACAGACCTTGAGCGATCTGTCATCTTGTGGAGATTGTTTATATGGTGTAAATATAGAACGGGTATTGTTAGCCAGTCCAATATATATATGTATATGCACATTGATGACGTCCGTCCAAAGTGCGGAAGACATTCCTTCTTCTTCTCCAGCGCATCCCTTGTTCTCTGTTCTCTCTGTTTCATTTCCAATCACCACTCCAGCAGCCCGGCATCTTCCGAGCCGATCCAACAACACACGACTTCCCTGCGCCGTGGAGGACGACCCACCCGGCTGGCCCGCAGGCCGATGGAGGGCCAACAGGCGCCGCCGCAGCACAGCCCCCACTTCCTGGTGGTGTCCTTCCCAGCACAGGGCCACGTCAACCCCACCCTGCAGCTGGCTAAGCGCCTCGCCCGCCTCGGCTGCCGCGTGACCTTCTCCACCTCCGTCTCCGCCCACCGCCGCATGCACATCTCCCTCCTCCTCCTGCTCCCCAATCCGAGGCGGCGCCCCTCCTGCGCCACTCGCCCTACTCCATTGGCGGGTACGACGACGGCGCCGCCTGGGCCACCATTGATCACCACCACTTCATGGACCAGCTGAAGACCGTCGGCAGCCGGACCGTCACCGAGCTCGCCCGCGGCCTCGCTGCCGAGGGTTTCCCCGTCACCTGCGTCGTCTACAACTTCCTGGTCCCCTGGGCTGCCGACGTCGCGCGCGTGCTGGGCGTCCCCTCGGTGCTCTACTGGATCCAGCCCGCCGCCCTCTTCGGCGTCTACTACCACTACTTCCACGGGTACGCCGACCTCGTCGCCTCCCACCGCGAGGAGCCCTTCTTCCCGGTGGAACTGCCCGGACTGCCGGCCCTCCGCGTCCGCGA
The DNA here is from genome assembly GCA_022559845.1 of Amorphophallus konjac. Lineage (NCBI taxonomy): Eukaryota > Viridiplantae > Streptophyta > Magnoliopsida > Alismatales > Araceae > Amorphophallus > Amorphophallus konjac. The sequence goes on from CM040120.1 coordinate 27,259,573, forward strand.
CCTCCCTTCCCTCCTCCTCTCCAAATCCCCGGACGATGACGTCTTCTTCCTCGAGGTGGAGGAGCTCTTCCGGTGCATTGACTGCCAGACCCGCGAAGGGAAGCCGTCCAAGCTGAGGGTCCTGGTAAACACCTTCGAGGATTTGGAGCGCGGCCAGCTCCTGGCGGCAGGCCCGATCGAGCTCGTCCCGGTCGGGCCCGCCCTCCCTTCGGCCTACACGGACGGCATCGACATGCACGACACCTCCTTCGGCAGCGACCTGCGCGTACAAGACTCCAAGGAGCGCTACACAGCGTGGCTGGACGCGCAGCCGGATCGGTCGGTGGTGTACGTCTCCTTCGGGAGCTTCTCGATCCTGCCGGCGCTGCAGCAGGAGGAGATCTCCCGGGCGCTAGAGGAGAGAGGGCGGCCGTACCTGTGGGTGGCGAGAGGGAACCGGGAGGGAGTGGCGGAGGGCGGCGAGGGGCGGGGGTTGGTGGTGGAGTGGTGCTCGCAGCTGGAGGTGCTGTCGCACCGGGCGGTGGGGTGCTTCGTCACTCACTGCGGGTGGAACTCCATGCTGGAGAGCCTGACGTGCGGCGTCCCCACGGTTGGGCTGCCGCAGTGGACGGACCAGGCGACCAACGCGAGGCTGGCGGAGGCGGCGTGGGGGACGGGGGTGCGGGCGGAGGCGGGCGCTGAGGGCCTGCTGGAGGCGGCGGAGCTGCGGCGGTGCCTGGACCTGGTGATGGGGGAGGGAGTGGAGGGGGAGCGGATTCGGCGGAGCGCAGCATCGTGGAGGGAGAAGGGGCGGGAAGCCGTGAGGCAAGGAGGATCGTCGGATCGAAATCTGAGGGCCGTCGTCCACAGGGTCAACGTTCGCGGTGGGTCCACTTGAAGGAATCGGGATCTATATATGGCCAATATGATTAGGTTCACTTTGTTACGCGACGTTGGACCATTATCCGTGGCTTTTAATAATTTGTAATTGAAACGCATCATGATACGTAATATTTGTACTTCTATGCACATCCGACGGGATTGGTCTATTTTGGAGATAATGACGTGAATGGCGCAGGGAAGTGACCTAGAAAACAAAAAATCATACATTAATTAGTTGATAGAGAGATAAACATACACCAACCATGGAAATAGGTAGTAATTTTCTACGAGAAAGAAAGTTTTTCATTAAAATATTAGTCAAAATAATGCGCTCCGCGTGTGAGTTTATTTTATAAAATATTTTATGTTAAATAATAAATATTTAAATATTAAAACATGATTTATTGTGCATGAATTTATCTCATATTCTTAGTTAAATCAATATTAAGAATAGTAACAAAATAGAAGTTAATAATTAGATTTGAACTTATACTAAGTAAAATAGAACATAACTTGGGACATATTTGATTTGTCACCCATGAGCGTCCATTTAGTATGAAATTTCATTTTTAAAATGAAGAAAGCACATATCTTTGTCATGTAGGTGACCTTATTAGATGTATTACAAATTTTTGAACCAATCAGGCCAAGAAAAGAGACCCTTTCTAGTTGGAAAAGTACACTCTAATTTCTCTATACCGAGTGTAGAACAATTATTATCTTTTATTTAAAAACATAGTCACGTACATTTGTATAAAGTATACACCTGTTTGGTACTGAATTTAAGCAGGAAAGTTGTAACAATGATGTTGATATACTTGAATTGTAAGATATATGGGTACGTAGATATGTCTAACCGGAAGAATAGACCAAACATTTCTAAAATATCAAGAAAAGAAAGCACATTTAACCATGCACTGGAAAAGAATTCTTATCCAGTATATCGCAAAAGAAATAATGGCCGTCAAATGAAGACGACGAATCAAATCTTAGACAATAGGTGAGTTGTACTATACAACAAATACTTATTAAGGTATTGTCAAATTGCGATATCCTTATAATTTCAAGCTCAAGACCGTGACTTAGATTGTGAAGAATTGTGAAATAACATTATCACGAGCTCAGTAAGAAAAACGTAATGTAGTATCGCATTTTTTACTGACATAATTCTTAGTTCTATGGGGATCAAACATTGCCTGAGATTATGTGATATTTATCTATGAAAGGGCGTCAGTGACTTGTTGGATTATCTTAGAAGAATAATCTTTTACCTTTTTAAAATTTAAAATTTCAAACCCAATGTATCTGGTTAGTTTCAGAAATATTCCAAGTTGTATTATTCTATTTTTCAATTGGTTAGTTCTTGTTAATGAATGAGGTAGACTTTCATGGATCACTATTTTATCTATAAAGGAAAATTTAGATTATCATGTTAAATTTTTGTTTGACTCAAACGGCTGATACATACCTGAAATTCTTATCAGTGAAAAATAATTTTCTGTTACCATGTCTTTTTGGATTTTAACACTTTTGGTTCCTTGGAACCAGCCTTGTACTTTATATTAAATGGATTTGAAAAATCTGATCAGCGGCCTCCAACATGTGTTTCTTTTGGCACTCTACTCCGGACCATTCATGCCATTCAGTCTCCCTCTTCACTATGGTGAAATAATATTGTATTAGAATCTCCTTCCACTTAGCATAGAGCTCCATATCTTTGCTACACTTGAGTTCATCCTTCTAGTGAATATCAAAAGGTTTTACTTCCGGCGGGCATCATTTGGACCTAATATCAAAGGGATCTCCTAATTGCTCAGCTTAGTCCAAACACTTCAATTCCTTGCATGATGCTATCCTCCCCTCCCTTCCCTACCTTCTTTTGTTCTAAACCTTGCACTTTGAGTTTGGAATCTCTCACCACCAGACCAGACGTCAAAATTTAAAGGATTTTGCACTGCAATGATGTTCATCCAACGTCGACATGACAAGAAGGTGACCAGATACTGACTTCAGGAGAGTGCACAAACATTCCACAACGATGAAACTGAGAAATGACCGGTATTTTCCTACATTTGTCAAAGTGAATTTTACATTTGGCATCTCCTCGATCATATGCACAGGCCTCCTATCTCTCATGTCCAGAGCATTGCCTCAATTTCTCTCTCCATGGGTAGCAACCAAATTAAAGTTACCACCAGCAACCCATGGGAGTGCTTAGCTGCTGAATACTTGTCGGATTTCCTCCCCAAACTCCATCTCCCCAAAGTCTGTTTTAGGCCCATATATTATCATCAGTCACCACCTTGTCTTATTCTCACCATTTGAACGGTTGATTTGATAAAGAATGTAACACTCTCGCAGGCATGAGACATGCACTTCCACCTATGCCAAAATCCAGCTTATCCACATATCTGAGAAACTAATCTACAGCTTCTCCAATCAACTTTTGGAACGCTATCGAACTGACGAAAGAGCCAGATGGAGGGAGTAATCCCAACCTAATCACAGCCATAGACAAAGGCGCAAAGAATATGTCAGGAGTTGGGAGGCAAGTCCCCTGGTGCCCTACCGTGCAAATGGAGGACCGACTCAAAGAAAGGGTGAAGGGGGATACAGAAGCTTGCCCTAAAAGTCTCTATGGAAATACCAAGCCCCCGGGAAAGTAACACTCCAGGTGTAATGTCCCGGGTTTTTCGGATATTTACCGGGTCAGGATCCGTGGGTTTCGGATCGCTTTCGTGGGTCCCGGAGTGTGTTTTATGATTTATGTGTATTTTTTCTTGATGTGCCTTCGGAATTCTATGCAGGGTGAACCGTTGCGTTCTCCGACTCTGGGATAGTACCGGCACGTTGTGCTCTTCCCGAGGATCGCGGAGATAATTTTTTCATATTTTTTTGAATTTCTGAAAATTTTGAGTTTTTCTATTAATAACCCCCACCCCTTCTCTCTCTCATTCTCTCTTTCTCACTCTCTCTCTTCTCTTTCTCTCCCCCTCTCCTCCGAGAGGCCGACGGGGGCAAAGGTGGGCAAGGCAGGGACGGCGTGAGGGCGAGGGGCGCGAGGATGGGGGCGAGGATCGAAGCGGTGGAGGCGCGGCGAGCTCGAACGTGCGTTCGTGAACCGGCGGGGGTTTCGCGGCATTTTCTTCGCGGATCGGTGATCTCGACGCGTGAAATCTTCGGTGGAGGTAGGGGGACGGATCCTTAACCCTTGTACTTTTATTCCCATGAGTTTTGTAAGCCGTGGTGAGCCGAGCGGATTGACGGCATGGAGCTGTCCCTGTACGACGGTCTTGACCCCGAGTCTTGTGACTCAAAGACCGTTGGATTTAGTAAGTCTAGTGGGCTGTCCAGAGCCTAGTGGCTTCGTGCCACCCATTACTCCTTGTTACTCGCGATGGGTGCGTGAGTGGCTTTCCGTGTTCACGTTTAGTGACCTCCCACTGGTCGTAGCCTTCTTACAGCATGCGTGTGCTGACCCACCCGGGAGTGATGGAGCGGCTTACCCGAAAGAGACGGTTGTTAGGCTGGTTACCGTAGGGCCCCTTCGCGTAGCCTGAGTTGGGGCTTTGCGGAAGAACCAGCTAGAGGGTCAGACCTAGGGCGCATGGTCTATATGTGCACACTTAGTTGGGGGCTGTCGGACCCGCACTGATGAGCGCGACCCCAGCTAGTCCTTGTTCGTGGTACTGGTTAGGGTGTGTCTCAGTCTCCGCCTGGGGCGTCGCAGCGAGACACCTGAGGTGTGGACTAAGTCGTTAGTAGACACATCCGGCCTTGCTTCTGGTGGGCAGTGCTCCCGTCACGTGACGTGAGTTTCTCGTGAGTCGAGTTCTGCTTCACGTCTGCGAGACATAGTTTTGCGTGGAGTTCTGGGTGTTTTCCCGATGTCGAGGTCTAGGGGTTCCGGTGAGCATCACCGAGGGCGTTCCCCTAGATAGCGTTGAGTTCCCAACAGCGTGGTCATTTTCACCCGTAGCGCGGCTAGGGTGGTTCATAGTCTGGTGGTCCCCCGACTGGGAGATCGGGACGTGTTTTTCGGTACATTAGGAGTAGCTGTAGAGCCGAGATTTTACTGGCCACCGTATTTTCTGTTCCTGCTATTACTGTTGTTCTTGCTGTTGCTACTTTCCGTGCCGCCGTTGTTTATGGTTGGGGTTCCGCAGGACTCCTACTGAGCTAGTGACAAGAGGCTCACCCTTACTTTTCAGGTGTGGCGGTTCTTCTTGGAGGTTTGAGGGTGTTGTGCGGAGGTTCTTAGTTGCTAGCTCGCCGGGCCGAGTGTTCACTCGATGTTGGGTCCATTTTTCTGCCTTAGACTGTACTTTCTATTGGAGTAGACTCTGTTGTAGTTGTTTATTTATTTCTGTTAATTATTGAATTATCCTACTTTATTTCCTATTTCTTTGCACCTGCACACTCCTTTTAGCCCTTCTGAGCCCTCCGGCTCGTGGGCGGCGGGCCAAGATTCGAATGATATCAGATTCTTCCCGGTATCCGAATCTTGGGTCGTTACAATTGGTATCAGAGCGTGTTTGTGGACGTACATGAAAATTTGAGATATTGCAGTGATCAGAGTCCATAAGGTCCAGTACAGTCGGCAGCTAGCATAGGGCTTTGTGTTTATTTTCCGCTTGGTTTCTCGTGTAAGAGCTTGAGTGCGCTACGTTGGTGCTGTGAAGGTGGTTGCTGTTTCGTGGAGTGCCGGTGTGGGGCCCGATGGATGTGATGGAGAGATTTCTTCTCGATGGGTGGTGGCCCCGGTTGTGCTGCATTGAGCAGAGTGTTGCCGACAGGTGCGTTGTTGCAGTGCAACGTTCGAGGAATTTGCAGCGAGGTCAAGTGGCTGGCGAGGGTTGTTCATGGTTAAGTGGTTGTGAGTGTGCTCCGAGGGAGTTATTGGCATTTTGGCCACTCCAGCTTGAGACTTATTCAGCTCCTAAGGTGTTAAGGTTGTGGTTTGAGGTGTCGGAGCAAGTGCTCTGATCGAGAGGTGTGCTCGGATGAGCGGAGGATCTTCTGTTGAGCTACTGATTTGTCGAGCCCGATGTTCTTGTCATGCTCTGTGCCGTCAGAAATGACATGTCAGTCCCGATTATCTTTGCGAATTTTGAGGCAGGATTGGGTAGAGATGTGCCAATAAGTTCTTTCTCCTGTGCTTCTGCGTGCGAATGGGTTGTATTCGCCCTGGATTTGATTTGAGATGTGAAGGTTCCATGGTGAGTTCGGGACTTGAGGATGAGCGTTGGCGGTTGCTGATTATGACTTGTGTTGCAGCTCTTGGCGTGGCTTGTTGCAGTTCAAGGAATTGCAGCGATGGTGCATCGAGAGATGTTGTGATCGTGGTCCGACGAGACACTTGATGAGTGTGTCGGAGGTGCTGACCTGACGGAGGTGATGGTTTTCTTGGTGTTGGAAGGTGTGGTTCCCAATGTGCATGAGGTTCGAGGTCAGGTCAAGCGTGGAGTTTTCCTTTCGTTGGTCGGAAGTGTATTGAGTTTTTCCTTGGTTGGAGGAGATCGCGTTTTGCCAAGGTTCGTCGTCTTGCATCAAGTGTCTGGATCGGTTGGCCTTCGTGTGCCATGAAGTCCATGCGAGATGCGTCTTGTGTTTTGGAAAGGTGGTTGCCTGTGAGAAGTCGTGCCCATTTCCCCTGGTGTGTAAGGGTGTGTTGGCACTGTTCCGAAAGGACGAGTGCCGGCTGGGCGGTGTTCGTGAGGAATTTGCGACTGGTGTTGTGATTTTCGATGTGTTGAGGATCAGAGCCTGCGGAGTTGCAGAGCATTGTCGAGATGGTGGATCCTGAGTCGTTGTGGTTGGCTCTGCGTATGGATCAGAGTGTAAGGATCGTAGCGTTGGTTGCTATGGGCGGTGTGATGACCCAGAGCTCCGGATACCGATAACATCGATATACCGATACCAAGAACTGGGGACGCCACCCAAGAGGCTGATGAGGCCCCGTAAGGGTTGGAGGGGTTCGTCGAGGAGATGCATAACGAATTTGGAATTACAAACGTGCAAAATTAATTATAACAACAATTAATAGTTTGCGCGGAGGAAAATTTAAAATATCAGAGTGGTAAAATATATACAATAGTCCAGATTTACAAGATGAACAAGTCCCACAGCCAAAAGAAAGGTCCAATGTATAACTACACGGGACATACCCTGGTCAAAAGTACAACAAAAGGACGAATCGACTACTGTCGGCACGACTAGGGATGGTCACCGAAAACACGAGAAGTACCGGCGGACGGTTGAGGCGGCTCACCTGAAAGAGGAAAGGGTGAGTCACAGCCAGACTCAGTAGGGGTCACGCGGATCCCTACCTCACACTAAACATGCAAGCAAGCAAATATAAAAGCAATTAGAGCATGCATTTAAACAATAAACATGTAATGTCATAATTAAAACACAATTAAAGTAAAACTGTAAAACCTATCTAAGCGGTTTAAAACAGCTAACTAGATGCCAATTTAATTAAATAATAGCGTCAGGAACAAGCGTCAGGAGCTAAATCTACCAATAGAATTAACCTCAACTAACCAAGTGATAGTATGAGAAAGGAATACCCACTAGAAAGTAGAGACCAGATGCATCCACTGACGGCTTATACTGTGTCTCAGGCAACTCACGTGGCTAATGTCTCCAAGTGAGAGGCGTAAAAGGACCAAACCAAGTACTAGTCAGAGCAACACTCGTCAGTGTCAGTCCAGGTTTCTGACCACGTGTGCACACACCGACTCCTGCCTAGAGTCAGGTCTCTAGCTAGTTCCCCCCTAGGACGCTACGGTTTCAGCAGGGGCCCACGGAACTAGCTTAAAAACCGTGTGACGGGACTATCCCTCCACCTCTCCCGGGTGGGCCGACGTTGGAAGTCGATGGGCTACATCTAGTGGTTCCATCACGAGGAAAGAGAAAGTAACTCTATCGAGATGTAAAATAATATCACAGTTTATGAAATAATTTAAACACGGCGATAATGCAACATTTAAAGCATAAATAGAATGAATATGCAAAAAATAAAGTTCTACAGGGATGGGCGGTTCTATGCTGGCCGCTCATCGGGCATACACGGCTGGGTCTCAGCCGCTCACACTTCATACTGAAACCGGTCTACAGAACATGGGTGGCTAGGACACGGCCGCTCAAGGGGTGCGCAGTTAGGGAGTGCCCGCCCGTCCACAAGGTTCCTAAGGGTTAGGCGGCTAGGGATGTGCCGCTCAAGGCATGGACGGTCTAGCTAGGGTTGGCCGCTCGTCAGGATGACGAGTCCCATGGACGGTTAGTCGATGGGCCGTTCATATGGCTTGAACGGACGGGTTTGGGCCGCTCTAGTGTACAGCTTCCTAGAGGGTCAAGGTCTTAAGCGGTCCGAGTGGGACCACTCAAAGGGCATACGCGGTCTGGAATTGACCGCTGGTAGATGAACGGTCACTTGGTGACCGTAATACTACCGTGACGGCGAGAATGGGTTGGCCTGGGCCAAAACCCCTCCCGGTCGGCCCAAAACGAGGGGAATTCAATTTTTACCTAACATGCCATGCTCATACCATCATTCCACACCCATACATGCTATAAAAACATAAAACGATGGCCATGGAATTGATTTCCAGGAAATAGGGCAAAATTATACTAACATGAAAATATGCACAGAAAATGAGGAGAATGGCGTCGGACCACGGTGCATGTGGTACCGGCGGGTTCCTAGCGAGGAGAGGATTCCATCCCCATACCTAATGCGCGACGAAGACAGTGATTCGGTGCCGAACGGAGGAAGGAATGCCACGGCTCCTCTCGGCCCCACGTGCCTCCACCTTCCGCGGATCGAGACAAAGCTAGCGTCCACGCTATCCTCGCGTCGAGCCCGTCCCGTCGGTACCTCCCGTGCCTCGATCGGGGCCCGTCTGGACCGAAATCGAGAGAGAGGGAGAGGGGCGATCGTGAGAGAGAGAGAGAGAGAGAGAGAGAGAGAGAGAGAGAGAGATCGCCAAGGGGGGTGGGGGGTTTCGGGTGAAACTTTTTGTTATATATATTTTTTTGATTTTTAACCCTCTTTTGCATTTGAACCCCAAAGAGCCAAAATTGCATATATGCCCAAATGTTTTATATAAATATTTTAACTACACTAAATAAATACCAGAAAATGCCCTAAAATCCGCAAAAATAGCCAAAATTCACGGAATAAATCTTGGATCCGAACCACTAAGAATCCGCCAAGACACGGGTCTTACAGGCAGATTTCTGAGGATGTGTTGGGCTTTGGAGGATTGGTTCCTTGGTGTGAGACGTGTTGTTGCTGTGCCGTTGCTTGAGATATTGTGATTCATGGCACTGACAGGTGGTGAGTTGGGGAAATATGTTGGCAAGTGTGCCGCATGAGTAGCATGTTTTATGTTGGAAGCTGCGTCCGCGGATGAGGTTGTGTTTTTGGAGGAGTGATCTCTGAGAGATTATGGGTTCCAATTGGTAGCTGCGAGCGACTGGCGAAGTTGATCGAGTGGTCGACCATGGTAAGATGTGTATTGTCTGGGGACCCGTGTGCATTGGTCGTGGCGCTGTCGACTAGGTTGCTGCGATAGCAAGTGGCACTTGGTTGCCTTGGAGTTGTGTGCCGTGAATTGCTTAGGTTGTGTCCCATGGCTCTATGGTAAGAGCGGAATCGAGATTGGCAGGCGTCCACTTGGTGTAATTGAGATGGGATAGGATTTGATGAGACAGGACGGTGGACAATGCCGGTGTATGGAGGTCCTTGATGGGACATTGGCGTGAGAATGGTGATCCCTGGTCTTTGACCAGCAAGGGAGTATTCCCCGTAAGTCTGAGTCGAGTGACATGTGGACCGAGGAGAGACCTTGTCATGTGATTTCGTTGTGCTCCCCTAAGAGGGTAGAGTTGGCATGATGATAGGTCTGGATGTGGTGTTGGTCTGTGCGGAAGTCAGCGGTTGGTCTATTACGATTTTAATCATGCCTATTGGGCCAACGAGGGTTCCCCATTGACGAGTGTCTAATGACCGACGATTGGTCTTTCACAGACATAAGATGCTGGTGGTTGTGCTTCGAGAACAGTGAGAACCGTGTGCATGTGAGGCCTTTGGTGGCCGTTTCCGTGATGTCCTTTTTCCTGGATTGGATCTAGGAATTGTGGAAATTGTCTTTTGGCAGAGTTGGTTTCCATGCAGCTGAGGCGATACCAGACTTGTGTTTTTGCTTCATGCCTGCTCTGATGATCGATGTGTGTTGGGTCATGAGTGAGGCGTTGTTGGTGATTAAAGTCTGGCCGTATCCCTCAGGATCTATGTTTTCGTGAGAATCGTGGTTTCTGTGCTGGGGCTCTGACAGTGTTGTCAATTGATTTTGTTGAGTATATCTAGGTGATTTTGATGATAACAAAATCTCGGACATGTGCTCTATCACATGCCATGTTTTAGTGATTAAGAGCGAGCTATGTACGCAATCAAGATCTAATTTCATGATGAACTATGCTTAAATGTTCACAGCTTTCCAAACGCGAAAAAAGAGCTCAAATGGACTTGAAATCATTAATAACATACGTCCAATCCAAGCCTTGATTATATGGATATGATTAGCTAGGCTAACAATTCATTTCTGCAGGTTTTTCAGAGTTCGGTTGACCTGACCTGTAATATCCCAGACCTTTTGGATCCTTCTTCATGGGTCCCGGATCTAATTTCTCGGAGTGTCCGGCTCCATTGTGTTCGAAATTTCGTTTCGGACATCTTTCATGTTTGGATCAGCGCGATCCGGAGTTGTTTCGGAGGCCCAGAAGCGTTCCGTGGCTTTTCCGCGCGTGTTTTACGATTACCGGTGTGTGTTTCGGTAATTACTTCGGAACATCGTTGCGGGTGAACCGGGCCGTTCACCTAGGCGAGAGTGGTACCGTTGCGATCGGTGCGTTCCGAGGATCGCGGAAATGTAATTGTCTATTTTTTGGTATTTTTTAGAATTTCTGGGTTTTCCTATAAATACCCCCCTTATTCTCTCTCTTCCCCACCCTCTTCTTCTTCTTCTTCTTCTTCTTCTTCTTCTTCTTCTTCTTCTTCTTCTTCTTCCTCCTCCTCCTCCTTTCTCCCCCACCGTGTGACGCCCTCCCTCCCTCTCTTCTTCGTCGGACGAGACCGCGGCGAGCCCCTCCGGCTGTAGACGGCTGTGGGCAACGGCGTGGTGACGACGGCGACGGCGAGGTGATCGTGGAGGCGTACGTGAACCGTGGGAGCTCAAGGAAGAACGAGGGTTTTCGAGCATTCTTTACAATTCGTGGTTGATCCGACGCGTCTCGGGACGCAATTGAGGTAGGGTGACGTTCCCTAGCCTCTGGCCTTCCTTTCCCGCGATTTGTAGGCCGAGGGGAGCCCGAGAGATGGGATTCCTTGCGGGTTTGGGGTTTTCCATGATTTGGGGAGAGCTCGCCCGATCTATAGATTTGATGCATGATTTCACGTTTTGATGGCCTACAATCATGCTAAGGGTCCCCATGGGTCTTCCCCTTTGATTTCTCCCTCTCTGGTGGAGGCATGGGGGCATGGCCAGTTTTTTTGGGCATTTCCCACCGTTTCGCCCTCGGGCGGGTGTGACGGTCCTTCCAGTGACTGTCACACTATGTAACGCGCCCAGATGGGTGCGTTACAGCCCTGAGTGCAGCCAAGTGGGGTATGTGGGCTATGACGGTCCCGCGATAGACTGCCACGGTGCTGTGACGCACCTAGGTTGGACCGTCAGGGGCGTTCGACCGTTGGCTGCCGACCGTTGGTTTTTGACCATTGGGGGTCAAGGCATGTGACGCACCTGGCTTGGCGCGTCACAGCCATGTAACGCCCCTATGTGGGTGCGTTAGAGCAGACGCATTTTCACGTTGTGACGCACCAGGGTTGGTCCGTTACACGCTATGACGTACCGAGTGGCACGCGTCACAGCTGCTCTCTATTATCTTGTGATGTACCAGGGTAGGCACGTCACAGACTGTAACGCACCATGGTAGGTGCGTTACGCCCTGTTTTACACCAAGCGTGTGACGCCCCTGCATTGGGCCGTCAGTGATTGTGACTGTAACGACCCGAGAATCCGATTACCGGGAAGGCCCGATAACCCGAGACTCGCACCGCCGCCCACGAGCTGGGAGGGCTCGGAAGGGCTAAAAGGAGTGTGGAGGCACAAAGAAATAGGAAATAAAGCAGGACAACCAACAACAACAAGCTGAAAGAAAGAACAACTACAGCTAAAACAGAGTCCAGTCCAACATGAAGTACAGTCTAAAGCAGTAAGGCGTACCACATGCCAAGTGAACACTCGGCCCGACAAGCTGGCAACTGAGAACCTCCGCTCCGCACCCTCGAAGCTCGAGGAAGAACCGCCACACCTAAAAAGTAGGGAATGAGTCTCCAAAACAGAGACTCAGCAGGGATCCCGCGGAACCCCAACCGGAAACTATGGCGGTAGCGGAAAGGAAGGCTACAAGAGCAACCGCAACAGCAGGAACAGCAAACCCGGTGGCCGGTCGAAACACGGCACTACAACTACTCCTACTGTACCAAAAACACACCATGACCTCGCGGTCAAGCCTATCGAACTACACTAGTACCGCTTATCGAAGTAAAAACACACGGCAACCACGCCGTAGAGGCCTGTCCCCCGGACACAGCCGACCTGGACACGCTGTCCAAGATGTAACCCCGACCATCCGATCGCGGGTACCGCACAACGAGACGCAACCTCGGTAAAGCCACTAGCACTAGTCTGACGGCGCGAAAACCAACACACGCGCCACGGCGAAACAACCGAAAATCAACGGTCGACAAGACCGAAATCCGAAGGTCAAAGTCACGGAAACTGACAGTCTGTCACTCCGTACTCGACAGGAGTACCTCCCACTAGAAGCACAGTCGGTAGCGTCCCCTGACGTCTTACACCGCACCGCAGGTGAACTGCCTGACGTGGTAGCGCCTACCAAAGGCACGAACACCGTACAAGTAACAACAAACAAGTGACTAGCTGGGGTCACGCCCGTCGACGTGCGTCCACGGTCCCCAACCACGTGTGCACACACAGACCACGCGTCCTAGGTCTGGCCCTCTAACTGGTTTTCCCCTGGCACTGGAGTCTGATTCAACGAGGGGCCCGATGGAAACCAATCTAAAATCGTCTCAAGCGTGAGTGCCTGTACACCACTCCCAGGTGAGACCAGCACCTCGTACTGGTGGGCTACGACTAGTGGAGGGTCACTAAAGGAGTAGGCTCTGAAGTCAACGGAAAACAACATCCGCATCCGACGACGTACGGGGACCACCCCACGTACCGGCCCCGTCGCACGGTGACCACAGTCGGAGAAGAAACAAGACTTGCAGTCCACGGTCACGCACACACCCTGCGCGAGAGTCGAGAAAACTCAAGTGGCACTAAGCCACTGGACTCTGGACAGTCCTCTAGATGCACTACACCCAACGGTCCTTGAGTCACAAGACTCGGGGTCAAGACCGTTGTACGAAACAGCACAAGGCCGTCAATCTAGTCCAATCTCTAGGTCTAAAACCACGGTAGCACGAGTACCGAGATAACTCACGAGCCGCCAAGACCACTCCCTCTGGAAGGGAATGCAAGGGACTAAGGCCACCCACACGGGCTACATGGAAAACACAGAAGCATGAGTCCCAGGGCAGCACACAAGCCACCTTGTCGATTTCCCATCTCAGGGCAAGCGGGAAACCTCCAACCCCAGGCCGGATAACTGGACTCGCAGTCCAAGGCCAAACACGTGGCCCACATGGGAATCGCCTACCAAAGAAACCCATGACATGTAGGGGAGACCCCACCGCACACACACCGATACACGGTGACTCGATCGAGCGTAACACGAAAGCCCGGAACACGTGAGGTCACCCGGACCCACTACACCTACGGGCATGCTAATCGAGGTAACACGGCACCTCCCGACACCCCAGAAACATGGACACGGAACCCATGGGGTGCCCAGGACACTCACGAGACCTAAAGTCAACCACTGGGTCACAACCGGGTCGACCGGAGGTCAAAACCACGCAGACGGGAACCGCCACGTAGTCACGGTCACCTGAGGACCGCGACCACCTAGAAACGGTAGACCGGGGACCGCGACTAAGCAGTCACGGTCGGGTCACGACCGCGACTAGCCAGGCGCAGCCCGATGGTAGCGATCGTCCTAAGACCGCGACCAGACAGTCACAACCGGATCACGACCGCGACTAGTCAAAAATGGTCTATCGCACGTCCGCGACGCTTGCCGACGCTCTTGGGCAAACGCGGTTCTCCCAGGACCGTGACCAATGAAAGCGGTTACTGGTAGACCGCGACCATTTCAGAAAACCGAGAACGGCGGGAAAATGCCCAAAAATCTGATCCACGCCTCGATCACCCCCGGGTGATGGGGAAACAAAGGGGAATCCATCCCCAAGCCCCTAGGCATACATCTAAACCCCTGGATCGGCCAAAAATGCCGTAAAACGAGGGATCCGGCTCACTCCCCAAAAACATGCATTTTTCCCAAAACGCCCCAAACGACCCGCTCGGCTCACCACGGCCTACGAAACTCGTGAAAAATGAAGCGCACGGGCTGGGGGTCCATCACCCTACCTCCACCGAAGATTTCGCGCACCGTGGACGTCGATCCACGAAGAAACGCCTCCAAAACCCCGCCGGTGCCTCCACGCCCGCGAACCGGCTTCACCGTGCCCTCGAGCCTCGATCCTCGACCCATCCTCGCCGTCCTCCTCGCCCGCATTGCCCCGCCTCGCCCCCGCCTCGGTCCGTCGGCAGCCGGAGAGGAGAGAGTGAGAGGAGAGAGTGGGAGAAGAGAGAGAGGGTGAGAGTGAGAAATGAGAGGAAGAGAGAGGGTGGGGGGTTTATATAGGAAAATTCGAAAAATCAAGAAAATTCCAAAAAATAGAAAATCACACCCTCGCGATCCTCGGAACGCACTGATCGCAACGGTACCACACTCGCCTAGGTGAACGGCCCGGTTCACCCGCAACGAGATTCCGAAGGAATTACCAAAACACACACCGGGAATCAGAAAACACACGCAGAAAAATCGCGGAATGCTTCCGGGCCTCCGAAACAACTCCGGATCGCGCCGATCCGAACACGAAAGATGTCCGAAACAAAATTTCAGACACAACGGAGTCAGACACTCCAAAAATCAGATCCGGGACCCACAAAAAAGGATCCGAAAAACCCGGGGCATTACAGCCCTCACCCCTTAAAGGAATTTCGTCCACGAAATTCAGGACCTAGCACAAAGTCACAGGGGAAGAACATTGAATGAACTGACACGTTGTCAAAGCCCTAGCACAGAAAGCCTCAATTCTCACAAAAACACCGATCCTGAGGGACACAGCCAGACTTACAATCACAAGCAACACCTCGCTCCTCGAGCCGAGCACACTGGCCAATAGAGCAGGCATATACCAAAGGACACAGTCCGACATCACCTCAGACAACGCGAGAATCCACCATGGCACCGCAGCCACAATCTTGCTCACCGAGGAAACACAACCCTCGACACGAGCAACAGCTACTGATCCATCCAATGGTCAGCAGACAAATCACACATCAGCTTCGCAGCCAGTTGACAGGTCGCGCACCCTCCTCAAGGGAGCGACCAAAACAGAGCCTCCACCAGCTCAAGCAGCCATCTCAACAGATCGCAACCAGCTCCTCGGCTCAACACCAAGAAACACCTCACTCATGGCAAGTCGAAAGCCGGACATAACACTGGTGAGGACACCCGAGCAAGAATACGGATCGACTCGGAGAGCCGCCGATACCGGACACGCAGTACAACCCGGTCGACACCGATATCCTTGTGGCTGGGGGACAGTCTGGAGTCTCCATTGGAGCTTTGACACTTAGTACGTATTTTTATACGTATTCATATTTTGTACGTATTTTTGTACGTATTTTTATACGTACTTGTATTGTGTACGTATTTGGCATTATGTACGTATTTGGTCGTATTATATATTGTGTACATCTTAGGTGTGTCTTTGGTATGTAATTTGAATTTTATCCAAGGAGGGAAAGGGAGCCCATGGATTTGAAATTCAAATGGGTTCAAAATCCAAGGAGAGAAAGTGGAGCTCATGATGGGTTCCAACTCCAAGGTGGAAAAGAGAGCCCATGGATTTCAAATTCAAATGGGTTCAAATTCAAACTCCAAGGAGGGAAGATGGAGCCCATACTCTATATATTACCTTATATTCCCCTCTTGGGAGGATTGATGAATGAATGAATGAAAATCTGAGTTTTGCCAAGAGCATTTCCCTCTTCTTCCTCCTCTCCCCTCTAGGGTGTGACACCCTCTATCTCTCCTCTTCCTCTCCCTCTCCCTCTAGGGTGCGACGCCCTATTCCCCCCATCTCTTGCAGGTTTCGGCTTCTCCAACATCAGGGAGGCGACCGCTCTCACCTCTCCTCAAGCCCGGAGTTCATGGATCGAAGGTTGCTACATGTCCGGAGGAGATAACCCTTGCTGCCCTATGCATCAGTTTTTTCTTATCTGCCTGCATAATTAGGCCGCAAAGATCAGGTTGGAACCCTTCCTTCCCGTCCTCATATCCTCTCAGCCTCTTCTTAAATTTTGTTCCTTACCCTGTCCCCTAGACGCCCTCAAAATCCCGCACCCAAACTCTTCCAGGAGCGAAAGTTGCCTTTGTAGGCCTTTTACTGTGCTGGCTGCCCCTGTGCAGGCCTGCCATAACCTAGAGCCGTAAAGATCCAACCGGTACGCCCCCTTCCCGACATCAGGCCGCCATAGCCCCTTCACAACATTTCTTCCCCTACCTTCCCCCAAACCATTCGCGCAAACCTCACCCAAAAATTCGCTCAGGGTGAAACAACTCCTTTGGAGCCACTTTTTCTGCGCAGACTGCACCTAAACTGCCCTAGCGGGACAGAGTCACAAACCCTACAAAGGGATGACCTCCAACCCACCTCAGTTCGACCTGGGATTTTGAGCATTGCTCATACGCATCCCATGGCATCCCACATAATTTCCATGCACCCTCGGGAGCCCATTTTCCTGGCTTGACACATCCACCTTCTCAACCCTCAGTTCTGACTGCACTGGATTACAGAACTGATCCCAAACTATTTGCGCCGCCCACGCCCAAAACCACCACTACATGCCACCCCGCCACTGCTACCACTTCACCCCACATCCCCTACCAGTCCACTACAGAAAGCCCGGTCTCATTTTCCCCCAGGAAGCCCGGGTTCCACCCCTTTCATTGGCCCTTGGTCCTGCTGCCCATAGACAGGCCAGATTGCGAAAGGTCTGCTTCAAAATTCGCCACGGTCGCCACGGTGCTTGTTCGCAGCTCTACTTCCTCATGTGCCCTTGGGACCTACCCACCAGAGACCACGTCAAATTTCGTGGCCAACGGACGAGAGGAAGGTTGCCATCCAGATCCGCCTTCCTGCTGCTCGCCAGGACCTGCGCAGACCGAGCGGCAGCCTGCCCGCCGGTTCGAGCCACTTCGGAGGTCCGCGCCGGTGCTGTCGTCATCCGCCTTCCTCCAGGAGGTCCAGCACCTACTGCCTCCCTCCGTCAGGGGAACCAGCACCATCCACGACATCCGGGACTCGCCATCCTTGCTGTTGGTTCCTGGCCGATCCACGGAGGCAACGCCGTCCGACCGGTTCGCAGCGACACACGTGGGCGACGAGCGCCACCGACCCCGTGCCCGTCACCCCACTTCGCACGATCCCCGGATATCATTGTGTAGCCCTTTACCTCCCTGCGAGGAGTGGGCGTTTTGTTGAGTTGTACTTGCTTAGCTTTGTACCGGGATCGTGTGACTTGGCCGGGCCTCTTCCCCCACGCCCCGAGCGTGGAGGTATGCGTCTACTCCTCCCCCGGTATTCCTTGCTTATTTAGTATACTCTCTTGAAGCCACTGCTTGTGCGAAGTAGGGTCCTAGCTAGTTCTTTATTCACTGCTGCGGTGAGTGAGTGAGACCGTCCCGTGACTCATCCGAGTTGCGAGTGTGGATTTGCCTACCCTAGACTCGCCGGTTTCTCAACCGTGCGGATCGGCGCGCTTCCCCCTCTTGGGGCACTTGCGAGCTTGTGTTCCTTGTTATATAGCATAATTCCTCTCTTGGGAACTTTAGGCGTCGAGTTACGCTACTCGGATTGTTGTGCCGTTGCTGGTCATAGGAGTCCGTTTAGTCATATCGTTGCATAGGGTCCTAGTTCGCATTGCATCCCGCATCAAATTTGGTATCAGAGCTTTGGGAACTAATTTGTTCTATCAAATTAGGGTCCTAGATAATTTGAGTCCATAGGTTCGTCTAGGGTGCAATTGAGTCCATAAGTTTGTTCTAGGTGCATCTGAGTCTGCATTCTACCATTTGCATTGTTGTTTAGAGTGATGCCAAATCCCATCTAGTAGTTGTCTTGCATGTCCACCCCATAGGTCCCACTCCCATGGCTTTCATGTCACCCAGGCCATATAACTACCCACATAGTAGGGAGAGATACGCCCATGGGCTTGGGAACCACCCCATCTTGTTCCTTAGGCCCGATGCCCCTACCTTTGATGGCTCCAATGACCCGAGTGACTACCTAACTTGGGAAGTTGGCATGGATAGATATTTTGGGTGTTGTCCCATGCCCGATGCCATGCAAGTCTCTTTTGCCAAGGAGAGGCTTTCGCACGAAGCTAAGGATAAGTGGAGACACATTGAATGCTTGAGAGAAATTAGGCGGCAAAGGCCCATCGAGTCGTGGTATGACATGAAACATGAGCTTAGGAGGACCTACCTACCTCACCCTATTACCCCCAACCAAGCACATTATAGTTGGAGGTGCAGGGTCCCACCTACGTATGAGTCTCGGTCCGAGACTAAGTCTCATGATTACCGACAAGTCTCCACGGATGTCTCTTTCCCTAGGGATCCCACCCTCACCAATCTCTTGCAAACTTTTAGGGAGAGACTAGACAAGATGCGCACTACTATTGGGTTGCCGATTTCCCCTAACCCACCCCTGAGCCAGGACGAAGTTGTGCTAGAACCTACAGAGGTCACGGTTGACACTCTCAACCTAACACCTTCGATAAAGAGCCAAGGTCACATCTACTTCATAGAGGACTCCTTTTCCCCACCTGAGGGAGATGCTTCGCCCTTTGACCCTCATCTAGAGCCATTCTTACCTCTCGAGGGTGAACTTGTCATTAGAGAGCCTTTATCTAGCTGGTTAAGGGAGGGCCTGATCCTAGATGCCCCGATCCCTTGCTACCCACCCATGGAACCAGCACTCCCAGTAGTACCCCTTAACTCCTTTCACACCACTTTCCAGTCCTTCTACTTTCTCGAAAATGTGAAGGACTTCCTTAGGAGTTTAGATTGTCAATGGGAGTTGACATATGTGTTGGCCTTAGGGTCTGACCAACCCTATAGTCATAGCTTCATGCTCCCTGCTTTGGGGTCTATTACCTCGGTGTACACCATGGCTCATATCACCTCCGAGGTCCTTTTGTTCTTTCCCACACCCGATGAGCGTGACTTTGTTTCATCTTATGGTATTATGGTCCCGAGGGAGGAACCTTGCCTTCCTCATGAGCCCCTTGCCCGGTCTCTCATAGAGCCTGAAGGTGACCATCTGCACCTAGGTGGATGTCAAACTTGGGCAAGTATAGTAAAGGGACCTATTAGGGAGGGTCACCATTTCTTTGACCCTTTCGATCCCCTCCCTGGTGAGCCTCTCGACTCGTATTCTTTCCCCCACCTTGTCGAGGAGGTCCGTTATCACACCCCTTCCATGCATGCATCCACAGTCCAGAGCTGGGCAAGAAGGAAGCCTCGGTCTCTCTCTCATGCATCATCATGTCTACAGTCATATAGGGGTTACATAGTGAGTAAGTTTGGACATACTGGACCCCCTGAGTCTACCACATTTGGTAGGACACCTGTGCATGATAGGTACAACTTTGGTTATCCAGGTCCTCCCTGTGTTGTCTAGTCAAGTAGGTGTCATAGACATGCTAGGTCCATGTTTGGATGTCCAGGCCCACCCCTACATTCGCACAGGTATGAGTCTACACAGTTAGTTCGGAGTCTACATCATCATCACTACCTTGAGTCCAGCAATGCACGATATAAAGAGTTGGCTGACGCTCATAGACACCCCCGCGAGTTCCAAGAGAGAGATTATGTCATGATCCGGGTCAGACCGGAACGGTTTCCTTCTGGAGCCACGAAGAAACTACAAGCTCGTGGTGCTGACCCCTTTAGAGTTTTGAAGCGAGTTGGATCCAATGCATATGTTGTAGACCTGTCGGACGACTATGGTATCAGTTCCACATTCAATGTCCCGGACTTAGTCGTATATAGGGACCCGGCAGTGATCCCTAGTGAGTTGTTCGGGCCTTCTCCACCCCTTGCGAGCGAACCCTCCCCTGAGAGTCCACTTCCAACCTTATCACCTCAGTAGCGTGAGCGGATAGAGTCTATACTGGATGAGCAGGTGACCTCCACTAGGAGTGACGTGTATCACCGCTACTTGGTGCGTTGGAGGGGACGACCCGCGTCCGATGATGCATGGATCACCCGGGCGGAGCTGGAAAGGTTAGATCCAGACTTGCTAGAGCGGTACCAGAGCGACAGAGACCCTTACTCGACAGGGTCGAGTTCTTCCCACCCGGGGAGAGTTGGTGTGGACACCCGGGCAAGAATACGGATCGACTCGGAGAGCCGCCGATACCGGACACGCAGTACGACCCGATCGACACCGACATCTTTGTGGCTGGGGGACAGTCTGGAGTCTCCATTGGAGCTTTGACACTTAGTACGTATTTTTATACGTATTCATATTTTGTACGTATTTTTATACGTACTTGTATTGTGTACGTATTTGGCATTATGTATGTATTTGGTCGTATTATATATTGTGTACGTCTTAGGTGTGTCTTTGGTATGTAATTTGAATTTTATCCAAGGAGGGAAAGGGAGCCCATGGATTTGAAATTCAAATGGGTTCAAAATCCAAGGAGAGAAAGTGGAGCTCATGATGGGTTCCAACTCCAAGGTGGAAAAGAGAGCCCATGGATTTCAAATTCAAATGGGTTCAAATTCAAACTCCAAGGAGGGAAGATGGAGCCCATACTCTATATATTACCTTGTATTCCCCTCTTGGGAGGATTGATGAATGAATGAATGAAAATCTAAGTTTTGCCAAGAGCATTTCCCTCTTCTTCCTCCTCTCCCCTCTAGGGTGTGACACCCTCTATCTCTCTTCTTCCTCTCCCTCTCCCTCTAGGGTGCGACGCCCTATTCCCCCCATCTCTTGTAGGTTTCGGCTTCTCCAACATCAGGGAGGCGACCGCTCTCACCTCTCTTCAAGCCCGGAGTTCATGGATCGAAGGTTGCTACATGTCCGGAGGAGATATCCCTTGCTGTCCTACGCATCAGTTTTTTCTTATCTGCCTGCATAATTAGGCCGCAAAGATCAGGTTGGAACCCTTCCTTCCCGTCTTCATATCCTCTCAGCCTCTTCTTGAATTTTGTTCCTCTCCCTGTCCCCTAGATGCCCTCAAAATCCCGCACCCAAACTCGTCCAGGAGCGAAAGTTGCCTTTGTAGGCCTTTTTGCTGCGCTGGCAGCCCCTGTGCAGGCCTGCCATAACCCAGAGCCGTAAAGATCCAACCGGTACGCCCCCTTCCCGACATCAGGCCGCCATAGCCCCTTCACAACATTTCTTCCCCTACCTGCCCTCAAACCAGTCGCGCAAACATCACCCAAAAATTCGCTCAGGGTGAAACAACTCCTTTGGAGCCACTTTTTCTGCGCAGACTGCACCTAAACTGCCCTAGCGGGACAGAGTCACAAACCCTACAAAGGGACGACCTCCAACCCAGATCAGTTCGACCTGGAATTTTGAGCATTGCTCATATACATCCCATGGCATCCCACATAATTTCCCTGCACTCTCGGGAGCCCATTTTCCTGGCTTGACACATCCACCTTCTCAACCCTCAGTTCTGACTGCACTGGATTGCAGAACTGATCCCAAACTGTTTGCGCCGCCCACGCCCAAAACCACCACTGCACACCACTCTGCCACTGCTACCACTTCACCCCACGTCCCCTACCAGTCCACTACAGAACGCCCGGTCCCATTTTCCCCCAGGAAGCCCGGGTTCCACCCCTTTCATTGGCCCTTGGTCCTGCTGCCCATAGATAGGCCAGATTGCGCAAGGTCTGCTTCAAAATTCGCCACGGTCGCCACGGTGCTTGTTCACAGCTCTACTTTCTCAGGCGCCCTTGGGACCTACCCACCAGAGACCACGTCAAATTTTGTGGCCAACGGACGAGAGGAAGGTTGCCATCCAGATCCGCCTTCCTTCTGCTCACCAGGACCTGCGCAGACCGAGCGGCAGCCTGCCCGCCGGTTCGAGCCACTTCGGAGGTCCGCGCCGGTGCTGTCATCGTCCGCCTTCCTCCAGGAGGTCCAGCACCTACTGCCTCCCTCCGTCAGGGGAACCAGCACCATCCACGACATCCGGGACTCGCCATCCTTGCTATTGGTTCCTGGCCGATCCACGGAGGCAACGCCGTCCGACCGGTTCGCAGCGACACACGTGGGCGATGAGCGCCACCGACCCCGTGCCCGTCACCCCACTTCGCACGATCCCCGGATATCACTGTGTAGCCCTTTACCTCCCTGCGAGGAGTGGGCGTTTTGTTGAGTTGTACTTGCTTAGCTTTGTACCGGGATCGTGTGACTTGGCCGGGCCTCTTCCCCCATGCCCCGAGCGTGGAGGTATGCGTCTACTCCTCCCCCGGTATTCCTTGCTTATTTAGTATACTCTCTTGAAGCCGCTGCTTGTGCGTAGTAGGGTCCTAGCTAGTTCTTTATTCACTGATGCGGTGAGTGAGTGAGACCGTCCCGTGACTCATCCGAGTTGCGAGTGT
Source organism: Amorphophallus konjac (assembly GCA_022559845.1). Classification (NCBI taxonomy): domain Eukaryota; kingdom Viridiplantae; phylum Streptophyta; class Magnoliopsida; order Alismatales; family Araceae; genus Amorphophallus; species Amorphophallus konjac. The sequence goes on from CM040120.1 coordinate 27,282,400, forward strand.
GGATTTGCCTACCCTAGACTCGCCGGTTTCTCAACCGTGCGGATCGGCGCGCTTCCCCCTCTTGGGGCGCTTGCGAGCTTGTGTTCCTTGTTATATAGCATAATTCCTCTCTTGGGAACTTTAGGCGTCGAGTTACGCTGCTTGGATTGTTGTGCCGTTGCTGGTCATAGGAGTCCGTTTAGTCATATCGTTGCATAGGGTCCTAGTTCGCATTGCGTCCCGCATCACGTGCCAACTCTTGTCAGAAGATAAACTCCGACAAAACCTAGATCCCATCCGGAAAGGCACATCACAGAAACGACCACCAAAGGTCTCGTTGGCACACGGCTCTCGCCACGCTCGAGCCCCGACAACCAGCATCTTCTGTCTGTGAAAAGACCATCCACTGGTCGCCAGATACATGTCAACGGGAAACCTCCACCGGCCCAACAGGCACGATCCAACTCACAGCAGGCCACCCGCTGACTCACACACAGACCAATGCCACATCTCGAGCTGCACTCCTCTCAGACTCCGCATCCGAGCTCGAACAACGTGCCAACTCGACCCTCTCGGGGAGCACGACTAAACCAAATGACAAGATCCTAGTGTCTTCAATCATCACCTCAGAGGACTCAGACTTACAGGGGAACTATCCCATGCTGGTCACCACACCAGGGATAAACATTACGACACCAGCGTCCCGTCAAGGACCACCAAACCGACGCCAATCTCACAAAAAGGCGTCACTCTTCCATCTGGTCTCATCAAATCCTTCGATCAAACCAAGTGGACACCTGTCAATCCCAATTCCGCCCTTACCACAGAGCCACGGGACACCACCTGAACAATGCTCATGGCGACCCTAAGCAACATACATCTCACCATGGTTGGCTACGAGACTAGCCTTACCAGTCACTCGTAGCTACCAACAGGAACCCACAGCCTGCCAGAGATCACTTCTCCAAGAACGATCTCATTCGAGGACACGACTGGGAACACAAGTCGGGCACCAAGCCACCGACTCTGACCAACACGTCCTCGACCTCCGTCAGGCGACTTCCTCAACAACCCCATCCAGGTCCAACACCAATGCCTGACACGGCTTCCAACACAGGAACATGGTACTCATGCGGCACACTAGACAACAATTTTCCCAACACTCCATCCTGCCAGTGCCAAGAACCACGACTTCATGGGCAACGGCACGGCAACAACACGTTTCGCACAGAGGAACCAATCCTCTCATGCTCAACGCAAACTCAGGAATCCGCCCGTAGCAACCAACGCTACGATCTTGAACCAATTGGTCATGAGCCCACCACGCTTCCGCTGCGCACTCCGATCCGCGCGCACAGCCGAGAAAGCAAACACCGCCCAACCAGCACTTATCCTTCCGGAACAGCGCCAGTACCCTCACACGACAAGGGAATGGGCACGACTTCTCACAGGCAACCACCTTGCCAAGACAAGGAGCACGTCTCGCACAGACTTCATGGCACACAAGGCCAACCCATCCGAACACGCAATGCAAGACGATGAACCTTAGCCCAACGCAAGCTCTCCAACCAAAGAAGAAACCAGTGCACTTCCGACCAACGGAAGAACTCCATGCTCGACCAGACCTCAAACCTCGCGCACGCTGGAAACAGCACCACCCAGCACCGAGAAAACCATCACTTCCATCAGGTCAGGGCCCCCGACACACTCGGTGAGTGTCACGTCGGACCACAATCACAGCATCTCTCGACGCACCACCGCTGCAATTCCTCGAACTGCAACAGACCACGCCAAGAGCCGCAACACGAGCCATAACGACAACCACCGGCGCTCATCCTTGAGTCCCGAACCCGCCGCGGAGCCTTCACATCTCAAGCCAACTCTAGGGCGAACACAACCCATTCACACACAAGAGCGCAGGAGCAAGACTCACTGGGACACCACAGCCCAATCCTGCCTCAAAAATCCGTAAAACAATCGGGACCGACACGTCATTTCTGACGCCACAGAGCACGACAAGGACATCAGGCTCGATGAAACAGCAGCTCACCGAGAAGATATTCCGCTCACCCGAGCACACTTCTCGATCAGAACACCTCAGGAGCTGGACAAACCTCAAGCTGGAATGGCCAAAATCGACAGCAGCTCCCTCACGGCCACTTAACCACGAAAAATCCTCTCCAGCCACCTGACCACGCTGCAGGTTCCTCGAACGCAACACCACAGCAACGCACCTGCCGGCAACCTCTGCCCAACACAGCACAACCAGGGCCACTACCGATGAGGGAGAAGGCTCTCAACCTCAATCCTTAGACCCCATGCTGGCACGAAAGCCACGGACAGCAACCACCTTCACAGCGCCGCACAGTGCACTCAAGCTCTTAAGCGAGAAACAAAGCGAAAAACAAGCACAAAACCCTAAGCCAACTGCAGACTGTACTGGACCTTATGGACTCTGATCACTGCAATATTTCGAATTCCTATGCACGTCCACAACCACCGCTCTGATACCAGCTGTAACGACCCGATAATCTGATTATTGGGAAGGCCCGATAACCCGAGACTCGCACCGCCGCCCACGAGCCGGGAGGGCTCGGAAGGGCTAAAAGGAGTGTGGAGGCACAAAGAAATAGGAAATAAAGCAGGACAACCAACAACAACAAGCTGAAAGAATGAACAACTACAGCTAAAACAGAGTCCAGTCCAACAGGAAGTACAGTCTAAAGCAGTAAGGCGTACCACATGCCAGGTGAACACTCGGCCCGGCAAGCTAGCAACTGAGAACCTCCGCTCCGCACCCTCGAACTTTGAGGAAGAACCACCACACCTGAAAAGCAGGGAATGTGTCTCCAAAATAGAGACTCAGTAGGGATCCCGCGGAACCCCAACCGGAAACCACGGCGGTAGCGGAAAGGAAGGCTACAAGAGCAACTGCAACAGCAGGAACAGCAAACCCGGTGGCCGGTCGAAACACGGCACTACAACTACTCCTACTGTACCAAAAACACACCCTGACCTCGCGGTCGAGCCTATCGAACTACACTAGTACCGCTTATCGAAGTAAAAACACACGGCAACCACGCCGTAGAGGCTTGTCCCCCAGACACAGTCGACCTGGACACGCTGTCCAAGGTGCAACCCTGACCATCCGATCGCGGGTACCGCACAACGAGACGCAACCTCGGTAAAGTCACTAGCACTAGTCTGACGGCGCGAAAACCAACACACGCGCCACGACGAAACAACCAAAAATCAACGGTCGACACGACCGAAACCCGAAGGTCAAAGTCACGGAAACTGACAGTCTGTCACTCCGTACTCGACAGGAGTACCTCCCACTAGAAGCACAGTCGGTAGCGTCCCCTGACGTCTTACACCGCACCGCAGGTGAACTGCCTGACGTGGTAGCGCCTACCAAAGGCACGAACACCGTACAAGTAACCACAAACAAGTGACTAGCTGGGGTCACGCCCGTCGACGTGCGTCCACTGTCCCCAACCACGTGTGCACACACAGACCACGCATCCTAGGTCTGACCCTCTGATCGGTTTTCCCCTGGCACTGGACTTTGATTCGACGAGGGGCCCGACGGAAACCAGTCTAAAACTGTCTCAAGGGTGAGTGCCCGTACACCACTCCCAGGTGAGACCAACACCTCGTACTGGTGGGCTACGACTAGTGGAGGGTCACTGAAGGAGTAGACTCTCAAGTCAACGGAAAATAACATCCGCATCCGACGACGTACGGGGACCACCCCACGTACCGGCCCCGTCGCACGGTGACCACAGTCGAAGAAGAAACAGGACTCGCAGTCCACGGTCACGCACGCACCCTGTGCGAGAGTCGAGAAAACTCAAGTGGCACTAAGCCACTGGACTCTGGACAGTCCTCTAGACGCACTACACCCAACGGTCCTTGAGTCACAAGACTCGGGGTCAAGACCGTTGTACGCAACAACACAAGGCCGTCAATCTAGTCCAATCTCTAGGTCTAAAACCACGGTAGCACGAGTATCGAGACAACTCACGAGCTGTCAAGACCACTCCCTCGGGAAGGGAATGCAAGGGACTAAGGCCACCCACACGGGCCACACGAAAAACACAGAAGCATGATTCCCAGGGCAGCACACAAGTCACCTTGTCGATTTCCCATCTCAGGGCAAGCGGGAAACCTCCAACCCCAGGTCGGATAACTGGACTCGCAGTCCAAGGCCAAACACGTGGCCCACATGGGAATCGCCTTCCAAAGAAACCCACGACATGCGGGGGAGACCCCACCGCACACACACCGATACACGGTGACTCGATCGAGCGTAACACGAAAGCCCGGAACACGTGAGGTCACCCGGACCCACTACACCTACGAGCACGCTAATTGAGATAACACAGTGCCTCCCGACACCCCAGAAACATGGACACGAAACCCACGGGGTGCCCGGGACACTCACGAGACCTAAAGTCAACCACTGGGTCACAACCGGGTCGACCGGAGGTCAAAACCACGCAGACGGGAACCGCCACGTAGTCACAGTCACCTAAGGACCGCGACCACCTAGAAACGGTCGACCGGGGACCGCGACTAAGCAGTTACGGTCGGGTCACGACCGTGACTAGCCAGGCGCAGCCCGATGGTAGCGATCGTCCTAAGACCGCGAGCAGACAGTCACAGTCGGATCACGACCGCGACTAGCCAAAAATGGTCTATCGCACGTCCGCGACGCTTGCCGACGCTCTTGGGCAAACGCGGTTCTCCTAGGACCGCGACCAATGAAAGCGGTTACTGGTAGACCGCGACCATTTCGGAAAATCGAGAACGGCGGGAAAATGCCCAAAAATCTGATCCACGCCCCGATCACCCCCGGGTGATGGGGAAACAAAGGGGAATCCATCCCCAAGGCCCTAGGCATACATCTAAACCCCTGGATCGGCCAAAAACGCCGTAAAACGAGGGATCCGGCTCACTCCCCAAAAACATGCATTTTTCCCAAAACGCCCCAAACGACCCGCTCGGCTCACCACGGCCTATGAAACTCGCGGGAAATGAAGCACACGGGCTGGGGGTCCATCACCCTACCTCCACCGAAGATTTTGCGCACCGTGGACGTCGATCCACGAAGAAACGCCTCCAAAACCCCGCCGGTGCCTCCACGCCCGCGAACCGGCTTCACCGCGCCCTCGAGCCTCGATCCTCGACCCATCCTCGCTGTCCTCCTCGCCCGCATCGCCCCACCTCGCCCCCGCCTCGGTCCGTCGGCCGCCGGAGAGGAGAGAGTGAGAGGAGGGAGTGGGAGAAGAGAGAGAGGGTGAGAGTGAGAAATGAGAGGAAGAGAGAGGGTGGGGGGTTTATATAGGAAAATCCAAAAAATCGGGAAAATTCCAAAAAAAATAGAAAATCACCCCCTCGCGATCCTCGGAACGTACTAATCGTAACGGTACCACACTCGTCTAGGTGAACGGCCCGGTTCACCCGCAACGAGGTTCCGAAGGAATTACCGAAACACACACCGGGAATCGGAAAACACACGCGGAAAAACCGCGGAACGCTTCCGGGCCTCCGAAACAACTCCGGATCCTGCCGATCCGAACACAAAAGATGTCCGAAATAAAATTTTGAACACAGTGGAGTTGGACACTCCGAAAACCAGATCCGGGACCCACGAAGAAGGATCCGAAAAACCCGGGGCATTACAGTGACAGTCCTGCCTAGACCGTCAGAGTCTGTGATGCGTCTTGGGTAGACCGTCAGGCTCTGGGTTGCCCCGGGTGGTTTGCAACCCCGTCTCTGTTCCAATCGTGGTCACCGTGCGACGGTGCTGGTACGTGGGGCGGTCCCCGTACGTTGTCGGATGCGGACGATGTTTTCCGTTGACTTGATAGTCTACTCCGTAGTGACCCTCCACTAGTTGTAGCCTGCCTGCACTCGAGTGGACCCACCAGGGAGTGGTGGAGAGGCTACCCTGAGGATGATTTTTAGACTAGTTTCCATCGGGCCCCTCGTCGGTAGCCAGAGTCCGGCTCCAGGGGAAAACCAGTTAGAGGCCAAACCTAGTACGTACGGTCTGTGTGTGCACACGTGGTTGGGGGCGGTCGGACCCACGCGGAATGACCCAGCTAGTCGCTCGTTGTGTTTCTTGTTCGGTGTCCGTGCCTCTGGTAGGCTCTACCACGTCAGGCAATTCACCTGTGGTGCGGTGTAAGTCGTCAGGGGACGCAACCGGCCTTGCTTCTAGTGGGAGGTACTCCTGTCGAGTCATTGAGTGACAGACTGTTAGTCTTGAGACTTTGACCTTCAGGTTTTGGTCGTGTTGACCGTGGTGTTCCGGTCATTCCGCCGTGGCACGAGTGCCGGTTTGCGTGCCGTGGTAGGGTGCCCTTTCTGAGGTACTCGCTTACTGCTAGCGTAGTGGTTTATCCATTTGCGAGGTAGGGTTCGAGTGATCCCTACTGAGTCTGGTTCTGAGACTCATTCCCTACGTGTTTTCACCGTATTTCAGGCGAGGCGCGGCTTCAAGGGAGCGCGTCTGAGGCTCAGCGTGGTTCATGTGCCCAGCGTTAGTGCTAGAGGTCAGAGCCGGGTTATGCCCCATGTAGCTGTACTTTTCTTTCTTGTCTCTGTACTAGTTGTGGACTACTATTATTATTTTTATTGTTATCTTGTGGACCATGCATTAATTAAAATGTTGTTTATTTCCTGCTTAATTATATAAATGTTTAATTTTTGTAATTATTTATGATACTTGTGTAGTCTCCACACCATTCCTTCTAACACTTCCGAGCCTTCGGGCTCGTGGGTGGCGGTACGAGTCTCGGGTTATCGGGCCTCCCCGGTAATAGGATTCTCGGGTCGTTACAGCTGGTATCAGAGTAGCGATTATGGGATTATACAAGCATCATGGATAATTGTAGTGGTCCACTAGTCCACAGTGATAATGTACAGTTGACGCTGGCATCGGGCATCGTGTGTTTTTCTTGACCTGGCCGTTTCCGTGTTTTCTGTCTTTTGCTTCAGGTGCGAGTATGGCGCCGAGGTGGGCGACTCGCTCTCAGCAAGGGCAGTCGGCTGGAGGGCAGGAGATCCAGCAGGAGGAGTATAGTAGAGCGTCACCAGTAGCCACCGAGGCAGTGGATGCTGCGAGGGTTCTAGGGGCCGAGGATTTCTCCCGTGGCATGTACCAGCTTATGTCTCAGCAGTTCGGCGGAGAGGCTGGTGAGGGCTCGTCGACTAGGGGTGGGCCAGGCTGAGCAATGAGGGATTTTATACAGTTCCATCCTCCTTTGTATGGCGGCCAGCCAGACCCTGATGTGGCTCGAGATTGGCTCGACGAGATGAAGCGGGTGTTCAGTTCTGCGCGGTGTGCTACAGAGGACAGAGTGATGTTGGCCTACAATCAGTTGCAGGGTACGGCTCGAGCGTGGTGGTCTTCCGAGTGGAAGACGTCTTTTCGGTCTTGCCCCTTTGAGCAGATTGCGTGGGGCGACTTTGTCAGCGCTTTTGAGCGTATGTACTATCCAGAGTTTATTGCTACACAGCGGATGCGTCAGTTTTTGGAGCTGGTTCAGGGCGACATGTTCGTGTTGTAGTACAGGGCCCGATTTGTTGAGCTGGGTCGGTATGCACCTCATATCATGGAGCATGAGAGGGTGAAGACCGCACAGTTCGTACAGGGCTTGAGGCAGGAGCTGAGACACCATTTGATCGCGAATGCGGCCACTGATCTAGAGACGACGTCTCGTGTTGCAGCTTCTTTGGAGATGAATATGCAGAGGACTCGAGGACCGATCAGCCAGGGGCAGTCATTATCGGGTCGCAGCCAACAGTCGGCTACCCAGTAGCAGGGTTCCTTTCAGCATGCGTTGGGTGGTTCAGGAGCGTCGGCACTGGCAACTTCAGTGACAGGATCTGTGTCTTTTGGCTCTAAGGTCAAGAAGTTCCTTGGGAAGAGTTTTCGGAAGAAGAAGCACAAGGATCAGGGGAAGGCATCATCGGGCAGTGTATAGTAGCCGGTCCCGTTTCAGCGTCAGGGATCAGTTGGTGGATCGCGAGGACCGTGTCCACGGTGTAGCGAGCATCACCCAGGCAGGAAGTGCACGGCGCCGATTGTTTATTTTTGGTGTGACCAGCCAGGGCACATGGCGCGTGACTGCCCTCAGAGGCAACAGCAGCAGCAGTTTCCTCAACAGTAGTAGAGGCAGCCGCAGCAGCAGCAGGGACAGTATCCGCCGCTACCCAGATCAGCGAGTGTGGGAGGCAGGCAGAGAGCTCGAGGCCAAATTACACACATGACCAGGGCAGAGGCAGTGGCGTCACAGCTCGTGGAAGGTACCATTCAGATTTTGGGTTGTGCAGGATTTTTCTCGCGTTACGGCCCCGATGACTAGACTTACATGGAAGGATGTGCCTTTCGTCTGGTCTGAGGAGTGTGAGCAGAGTTTCAGGGAACTGAAGAGGTTGCTCACCTTGGCTCCGGTGTTGGTTTTGCCTTCTGGATCGGGAGGCTTTGTGGTGTGTACAGATGCTTCCGAGGTCGGATTGGGTGCTGTGTTGATGCAGCATGGTAGAGTGGTAGCTTATGCCTCTCGGTAGCTAAAGCCCCACGAGGAGAACTACCCTACCCATGACATGGAGTTGGCGGCTGTGATCTTCGCGCTGAAGATCTGGAGGCATTATCTGTACGGTGAGAAGTTCGAGGTGTTCACTGACCATTAGAGTTTGAGGTATGTGTTCACGCAGAGGGACCTTAACCTCAGGCAGAGGCGATGGATGGAGTTTATGATGGATTATGACTTCACCCTGTCCTATCAGCCGGGTAGGATGAATGTCATGGCCGATGCTTTGAATCGGAAGGTCGCGGTTAGTCCCTTGATGTTGAGAAAGTGAAGGCTCTGGTAACAAGTGCCCGAAGTGTCTTTCAGGCTCAAGATTCCCCGGGAGCCAGGGTTGGCGGTGCTTGCGAGTTTGACTGTCACGCCTGCCATCCTCCGTCAAGTGACAGAGGCTCAACATGTAGACCCTGAGTTGCCCCGTATTTTGGCTTTGACTAATGTGGAACTCGGTGAGGACAGAGCTGCAAGGTTTCGTGGTAGGCTGTACGTCCCAGCCGAGGAGCAGGTTCATCGTGCGGTGTTGCGCGAGGCTCATGGGAGCAGGTACACCGTACACCCGGGTGTGACAAAGATGTATCGGAACTTGCGGAGGCAGTTCTGGTGGCCTGGCATGAAGAAGGATGTCGCCACGTTTATGGCCAGGTGCCTGACCTATCAGCAGGTGAAGGCGGAACACCAACGACCAGGAGGTACTCTTCAGCCCTTGGATGTTCCCAAATGGAAGTGGGACCACGTGACCACAGATTTTGTGGTGGGACTGTCGAGGACTCCGAGCAGGCATGATAGTATTTGGTTGCTAGTGGATAGGCTGACGAAGGTGACTCGGTTGTTACCGGTCAAAGTCAGCTGGAGTGTGCCCAAGTTGGCTCGTCTTTATGTGGAGCGGATTGTTTCGTTGCATGGGATTCCCATTTCCATCGTGTCCGATCGGGATCCGCGCTTCACTTCTAGATTCTGGAGGAGTTTCCAGCGAGACCTTGGCACGGATTGAGCATTTAGCTCAGTGTACCATCCTCAGTCAGATGGTCAGTCAGAGAGGACCATCCAGACTTTGGAGGATATGTTGAGATCCTGTTGCCTGGAGTGGCAGGGGAGTTGGATTCACCACCTGCCATTGGTGGAGTTTGCCTACAACAACAGCTATCATTCGATGATCAGCATGGCTCCTTATGAGGCATTGTATGGGCGTCCGTGTCAGACTCCACTTGACTGGTTCGAGGTCGGTGAGCGTGTTTTGACGGGACCGGAGTTGGTGCACCAGTGTGTGAATGTTGTGCACCTGGTTCGTCAGAACATGTTGGCGGCCCAGAGTCGGCAGAAGAGCTATGCTGACCGGAGGAGGTAGCCTCTCGCGTTCGCCGTGGGCGATCGAGTGTTCTTGAGAGTTTCTCCGATGAAGGGGGTGATGCATTTTGGATGGCGTGGGAAGCTGAGTCCCCACTATATTGGTCCCTTTGTGATTGTGGAGCACATCGGTGAGGTAGCCTATCGGCTGCAGTTACCTCCTGAGATGGCGTCGGTGCATGACGTGTTCCACGTCTCGATGTTGCGGAAGTATATGCCCGATGATTCTCATGTGATTGAGGATTCTATGTCCCGAGGTGACTCCAGACCTTTCTCTCCAAGAGTTTCCCATCCGCGTTGTGGATAGGTGAGAGCAGCGCCTGCGGAACAAGGTCATCCCCTTGGTCAAGGTGGTGTGGCAGTGGCACTCTGGTGGTGAGGCTTCTTGGAAACGTGAGACGAGATGCGTCAGCAGTTCCCTTACCTGTTTGAGTGAGTCTTCCTCTTCTTTCCCCTTGGGTTGTTCTCAATCTCGAGGATGAAATTCCTTAAGGGGGGAGGGTTGTAATATCCCAGATCTTTTGGATCCTTCTTCGTGGGTCCCGGATCTGGTTTCTTGGACTGTCTAGCTCTGTTGTGTCCGAAATTTCGTTTCAGAAATCTTTCATGTTCCGATCAACGCGATCCGGAGTTGTTTCGGAGGCCCGGAAGCGTTCCGCGGTTTTTCTGCGCGTATTTTCTGATTACGGGTGTGTGTTTCGGTAATTCCCTCGGAACCTCGTTGCGGGTGAACCGGGCCGTTCACCTAGGCGAGAGTGGTACCGTTGCGATCGGTGCATTCCGAGGATTGCGGAAATGTAATTTTCTATTTTTTGGTATTTTTTGGAATTTCTGAATTTTCCTATAAATACCCCCCTTATTCTCTCTCTTCCCCACCCTCTTCTTCTTCTTCTTCTTCCTCCTTTCTCCCCCACCGTGCGATGCCCTCTCTCCCTCTCTTCTTCGTCCGGCAAGATCGCGGCGAGCCCCTTCGACTGCAGACGGCTGTGGGCGACGGCGTGGTGATGATGACGACGGCGAGGTGATCGTGGAGGCGTACGTAAACCGTGGGAGCTCAAGGAAGAACGAAGGTTTTTGAGCATTCTTTGCGATTCGTGGTTGATCCAGCGCGTCTCGGGATGCAATTGAGGTAGGGTGACGTTCCCTAGCCTCTAGCCTTCCTTTCTCGCGATTTGTAGGCCGAGGGGAGGCCGAGAGATGGGATTCCTTGCGGCTTTGGGGTTTCCATGATTTGGGGAGAGCTCGCCCGATCTATGGATTCGATGTATGATTTCACGTTTTGATGGCCTAGAATCATGCTAGAGGTCCCCAGGGGTCTTCCCCTTTGATTTCCCCCTCTCCGGTGGAGGCATGGGGGCGTGGCCAATGTTTTTGGGCATTTCCCACCGTTTCACCCTCGGGCAGGTGTGACGGTCCTTCCAGTGACCGTCACACTATGTAACGCGCCCAGATGGGTGCGTTACAACCCTAAGTGCAGCCAAGTGGGGTCTGTGGGCTGTGACGGTCCTGCGATATACCGCCACGGTGCTGTGATGCACCTAGGTTGGACCGTTAGGGGCATTCGACCGTTGGCTACCGACCGTTGGTTTTTGACCGTTGGGGGTCAAGGCATGTGACGCACCTGGCTTGGCGCGTCACAGCCATGTGACGCCCCTATGTGGGTGCGTTAGAGCAGATGCATTCCCACGTTGTGACGCACCAGGGTTGGTCTGTTACACGCTGTAACGCACCGAGTGGCACGCATCACAGCTGCTCTTTGTTGTCTTGTGACGCACCAGGGTAGGCGCGTCACAGACTGTAACGCACCATGGTAGGTGCGTTACGCCCTATTTTGCACCGAGCGTGTGACGCCCCTGCGTTGGGCCGTCAGGTGATTGTGACGGTCCTGCCTAGACCGTTAGAGCCTGTGACGCGTCTAGGGTAGACCGTCAGGCTCTGGGTTGCCCCGTGTGGTTTGCAACCCCGTCTCTGTTTCGACCATGGTCGCCGTGCGACGGTGCTGGTATGTGGGGCGGTCCCCGTACGTTGTCGGATGTGGATGATGTTTTCCGTTGACTTGATGGTCTACTCCGTAGTGACCCTCCACTAGTCGTAGCCTACCTGCATGGGAGTGGACCCACCAGGGAGTGGTGGAGAGGCTACCCTGAGGATAGTTTTTAGACTGGTTTCCGTCGGGCCCCTCGTCGGTAGCCAGAGTCCGGATCTAGGGGAAAACCAGTTTGAGGCTAGACCTAGGACGTACGGTCTGTGTGTGCACACGTGGTTGGGGGCGGTCGGACCCACGCTGATGAGCGTGACCCCTGCTAGTCACTCATTGTGTTTCTTGTTCGGTGTCCGTGCCTCTGGTAGGCGCTACCACGTCAGGTAGTTCACCTGCGGTGCGGTGTAAGTCGTCAGGGGACGTAACCGGCCTTGCTTCTAGTGGGAGGTACTCCTGTCAAGTCGTTGAGTGATAGACTGTTAGTCTTGAGACTTTGACCTTCGGGTTTTGGTCATGTTGACCGTGGTGTTCCGGTCGTTCTGCCGTGGCACGAGTGCTGGTTTACGTGCCGTGAGACCGATGTTTTGTAGATGGCAAGGTGCCCTTTCAGAGGTACTCGCTTACTGCTAGTGTAGTGGTTTCTCCGTTTGCGAGGTAGGGTTCGAGTGATCCCTACTGAGTCTGATTCTGAGACTCATTCCCTACGTATTTTCACCATGTTTCAGGCGAGACGCGGCTTCAGGGGAGCGCGTCTGAGGCTCAGCGTGGTTCAGGTGCCCAGCGTTAGTGCCAGAGGTCAGAGCCGGGGTAGGCCCCGTGTAGCTGTACTTTTCTTTCTTGTCTCTGTACTAGTTGTGGACTACTGTTGTTATTTTTATTGTTATCTTGTGGACCATGCATTAATTAAAATGTTGTTTATTTCCTGCTTAATTATATAATTGTTTAATTTCTATAATTATTTATGATACTTGTGTAGTCTCCACACCATCTCTTCTAACCCTTCCGAGCCTTCGGGCTCGTGGGTGGCGGTACGAGTCTCGGGTTATCGGGCCTCCCCGGTAATCGGATTCTCGAGTCGTTACATGACCACCATATTGGGTCCCGCGAGCTGCAAATGGATCTAGAAGGGGGGGGTTGAATAGATCCTTTCAAAAGCTTTGGCCTATTTAAAAACTCTTAGCTATCAGAAGCATGAACCACTCCTATAAAGTGAATGAATCACCTAGGCACAATGCGCAGCGGAATTAAGTAGAGTGGCTCAAATGAAAAAGGCTCAGATTACAAGCGATGAAACGTCAACACTTCTTCAAGCACATTAGTGATCTTGAGAGATACAAGCCTTGTAGTACATGGATCATTAAGCATAACACTAGAGCATGAAATAGCTTGCAACAACCGTGAGTATGTGCGTGCTAAGTTGATCACTCAAAGTGCATATGTGTGTGAATGCAGTGGTGATCAACCAAGGTGCATGCGAGTCTAAGCAAGGGAAACACTTAGCAATACTTTCACCTTGGCGTCTGTGTGCAAGGGTGCAGCAGGCCGCCCAAGGGATGCAGTCAAAGTGCTAAGCTCAATTAAACCACATATAAAACCGAAAGTGCAAATCTGAGTGCTTGAGTGTGTAAACAAGATAACCAAGTATGGAAGCACACGAACCTGTGAACGGGGGTAGAAGATATAGAGCAATCACACACGATAAACAACCCATAACACAGGGATTTTTAAGGTGGTTTGGTTGTAACCCCGCAACCTACGTCCACCCCTCACCAAAATCCGGTGAGGCTTCCCTGCTGACTCACAGCTTGACCGGGGACATGCCCCAAACCACAGAACAGATAAAACCCTCTTTCAGTCTTCCTACACACAAAGCCGGTACGGACGGCTACACCGCAAATCGGAGAACTCTCGATTGCCTTCCTACTAACCACCGGTAGGGACGATCTTCAGTTTCAATAGATTGAATGAAATGAAAATAGAACAAGATGAAGATGCTCAAACAAGATATGAAGATATGCTAGAATGAACTAGATCTTGTCTGAGATTGTTGGATCTTGAATCTGTTGCTTTGATCTTCCTTTGATCCCTTTGAGTTGTTGGAGAAGATATAGGATGTAGCTTTGATCTTCCCTTGAGTTGATGGAGAAGATATAGGATGTAGCTTTGATCTTCCCTTGAGTTGATGAAGAGGTTTGGATGTAGCTTTGATCTTCCTTTTGATCTCCTTTGTGAGCTTGCTTGCTTCTCTTCTTCCTTGGAGATTGAGGGCTTCAGATGTAGACTTGAATCCCTTGGATTGGATGTAGAACTTCTACACGGAGTACTGTTCATGGCTACATTACCTCTTTTTCCTTGGAGCTCCTGTAGCCTCTCTTCATATCTCTTTGCTCCAAATGATCAACTAGGGTTTCTAACCCTCTTGTGTTAGTTTTATATCTCTTTGGATGGTCAATAAACACATCCCAGACCAGATCCACATTTTATGGGTGATTAGGTGACTTTTGGATTAAAGAAATCCATGGGGAATGGCCTTTCTCGAAGTGGAAAACAAAGTCAACATTGAAGGCTCGGGGCTAGCGGTCGACCTGTGGCTTCTTACGGTCGACCACTACTGAGAAACGCTGTAGACGGATGTTCCCTGGGATTTCCGGTTGACCGCTACTGGGCTGACGGTCGACCGCCACTGAGAGAGGTGCAGACTGGGAGCTTCTGGTTGGGGCGGTCGACCGCCCCTAGGCTGGCGGTCGACCGCCAGCTGGGCAGAACCCGGGTTTTCCCGGGTCGGTCCGTTAACTTCTTTAGCTCTACCGCTTAAGTTCTTTAGCTACCCGTTCATGTCATCGCGACCTGACCACGCAGGTCGATCCGCGTGCTAGGGCGCAACATTGAGCTTTCACATTTGCCATCTCCACTCCATTCCTTGGATTATCTTGTAGCATGCTATCAAGAAGTTGCACCAACCTTGAACCATCCATAAGGCAAGACATGCACTGACCATATGAAGAATATGCAATGACCTTATGTGTGATGCTATTCAGCTTGATTTCTGTGCTTGAAACATGCTAGATTTTCTTGCATCCAATATTGTCATATGCCTTGATATCTGTGTATCCAGTTGCCTAGATTTGTGTGCCATTCTTGATCTTTTACACTGGAAGTATAATGACCACCAATATTGTATTGTCATATGCCTTGATATCTATGTACTAGAAGTATGATGACTTGAAATGTATGAATATTAACATTATCAAATGCAGGTATAGTTCATTAATGACTACAGAGGCAGACATCATCAAAACCATAAAATTAATCATGTTGCACACATGTTCAACACAGCATGGGCCGTCGACCTAATCTCCCAGAGCTGAAAACTCTGTAAAATTACAAAGTTCAGTCGATCGCCCCCACTAGACTGGTCGACCGGTTTTCCCAGCGTTGAAAAGTTCCATTTCTGTAAAATTCCGGTCGATCGCCCACCTACGCCCGATCGACCGCCAGCTTCGAAGCCTCCATTGTTGACTTTGTTTTCTCCACGAGGCTGAAGCGTCTATCAATGGTTTTTTAATCCCAAAAGTCTCCAGACAGCCCTGGAATTGTGGATCTGTGTCTTGGCTTGTCCTTGACCATCCAAGTTATATAAAAACATCTCTTGGGGGAAAGAAACCCTAATCACTCAAGGAAAATCAAAGGGGGTTGCCAAGAGAGAAAGAGGGCTGCTACTGTAGCTCAGTGAATAGTGCTGCGTCCAAGAGTTCTTCATCCAAGAGTAAGGTTTTTAAGATCATCTGCAAGCCATTCAAGTGAATATCAAGCTGAGGAGCAAGCTTCATCCAAAATAATCTTCATCCACTAAGGGGGAGTTTTAATATGAAGTTTTCATTTTTTATTTCTCCTTACATCTTTCATCAAGCTTCAAGTGTATGTTCTTGTAATATCTAAACATCTCTGTGTGTGTGGATCTCCACAGATCCGTGTGTGTGTGTGTGTGGTTCTTTTCTTGTAGGATTAGCACCCCGGATAAAAATGATAGAGAAAATTGAACTTTTCCTAAATAAATAATTATACTTGAAGGCCTTATAAAAAGAACTATACCTTATGAGGGCCACTATATAAATATACCAACATTTAAGAGGCCCAACATCACTTAAATACCCACACATAGACCACACGTATAGGGGTTTCATTTTTTCCAAAATGGAAGGGAATGTGCCCCTTACCAGGGCACCAATTAGTTAAATAGAGCCCCCATGGAAGGGCGCTAATGCCTTCGGGGGCCACCAATCCCTATATATATTAATATATATATATATGTCTCACAGAGCCACACGTGAAGAGGGCCAACATGTTTCCCAAGCAATAGGAATGGGCGCCCTAATGCAAAGGCGCCAATTCCACTGATAAGGGCCACCCAGTTAATGGGCGCCCCTATGCTAGGGTGCCAATTCCTATTAATGCAGAACACTGTTCTTCCAACTATCCTTCTAGAAGTATTGAAACACAAACAACCTTATTTCGCTGGCAACGGACCTACAAGACAATAAACCATTTGCCTTTCGTTGGCAACGGATTTTCCCTATAATTATACCCTCTATTGAGTAAGCAGAAGCTACTGCCGTCATCCTGCTGCCTGCAGAAGGGAATATTGTGGACACGAAAAAAATATAAATAAGAAAGGGGCAGCCCATTTGCTAGATGGGCCAAGTATGCGGGAAGGCCCAAATATGAGAGAAACCCAAATAAGATAAGAGAAGAATCGAAAGAGGGCACATACACAAAATTAGAGGTAGAAGGGGGGCCAAGAGAAATGGAGAGGGGATTTCAAAAAAAAAATGAAATAGGAGGTAATTCGGCGGACACTGTTCACCCAGTGTCTGTCTCACTCCTCGCGTGTCTCCCCTCTCCAGCTTCTCTCTCACACGCGCAGCAACCACGTTGGCCGGCCACGGCGACCAGCGGTCTGCAGCAGCGACCACCAGCCTTCTGCTGACGCCCGGTGGATCTTCGTCCCAGTCCGAACGAAGGCCCCTGCTCCCGGTCCTGTGCATTCAATGCTCGCTGAGCTCCGTTCTCAAGAGTAGCGGCGCGCAGCACCATTCCGGCAAGCCTCGATTCCCTGACGACGAAGGCGGGCGTGCGAACATCCCACAAGGGGAAACCCCGCTCTCGGCGAGCCCCCTCCAGTGAAGCAACCGCTGCAACATGCCACGGGAAGAGCGCCAGCGGCGTCGAGAATCAGAAGCAAGAGCTAGAGAAGGCTCCCTTCGAACGAGGAGGCTCCGACCCCCCTATAAGAAGCCCCCTGCAGTGAAGAGAAAGTTTCTTGGCTGGATAAGCTTCGGTTAGTTAGTCCTTCCTCCGGCCTCCCTGGTAGTTCAGCTTGCTGAGATTTTCCCCCTTCTTTTGTTCTTGAGCACCCGGTTCTGTGTGGGAGATAAAAAGGGGGAGTGAGCTTAGGGAGAGAGAAGGGGGGCGACAGTGTTCCAAAAGGGTGGGTCTTTCCCATACCTTGCAATCTACCTTCTCCTCCCTCCTTTATTCTACGATGTACAATACTTGTTATTTTCCCTGATGTAATTTGCTTTCAAGAAGAAATGGAATGAAGGGATCTGCTCCCTGATTTTTCTCTCATAGATTGGGCATCCTTTTTCCTACTATGTGTATTTGGATACAACATATAGATATGTATACGTGTATATAATTATGTCTGCTATATCTCCCTATCTCATTCTACGTATCTCTAGGTTCTCGCATGAATGTGATGTTGGCCTGCGTAGTAGATATGTATATGTGCCTACGTATATCTATACATGTATATATATGCATGTGTAAGATATTCGCACCTTTTTGCCTCAGTTCTGGCCGTTTCTTTAGTCTATACATACGCAAGTAGGATATGGCTATGTATCTTCTGTCCTAACAAAGTTAGTTCTCTCGCTGTATATATATGCACATATGAAACTCTTTTGACTTCTTTCTTTATTTACATCCTCAAAATCCCATCTCGGTGTCTGGCTGGCTCCCACCACCATGTTACCGAAGGGATGAGGCACATGGGATTCGTCGAGTCGAGTTTCCTCATAAGTCTCTTCTTGCTGCCTCTCGAATTTCTGATCTCTCTTGGATCCCCGGGGGCTCATCCCTCTTATGATGTGGCCCCCCGGGGATTCCCTTTAATGAGTGAACATGGACGGTTTATGCTTCGGCAAAAGATCTTCAAGACCACGCTCCGGAAACGGAATTGTGGCATCCCCGATCGATAGGATCCCTAGTAGGCTCGCCCTCGGTATTCCTCTATAGTCGATTCGGGTTTACGGGGTCGTTGCTTTCGGGCGCACCCTCTGTGTTTCAAGGTCACCTCTGAGTCCTCTCCGTGGATGGTGTCCCCTATTTAGCCCCCAAACGCCTTTGGTTAGAGGGAGGTGCTACCAAATTTTTGCCGGGGAAATTGAGGAGATAACAACATTCAAATAAAAAAATAGCAAGTGTTGGATATGCTAAATTAAGAAAACCGACTATCAACCAAGGAAGAACAGGTGGACTGTCCAAACAAAATCTTCACCCACATGAAGTGCAGCAGATACAGAAATGGTGCTCAATGATAAAAAAAGGGGGAAGAAAGAATAAACGGTTGACTGAACTGAAGAATTTGGGGTGGACTGAAATTCAGAGCATGTGATGGCTAGTTTCAGCTCGGAGTGATGCTAGAATGGAATAAGAAGAGCAGAAATTGAGAGTTTGGGTTGTGGAGATCCCTGATGTAGGAAATGAAATCTAACCTGAACTAATTTACAATGCAAATTTCTGAACCGGCTAAGAAAGAGAATAGATGAGCTACTTAAGCAAGAGAGAAATATGCATGCAAATCCAGGTTGCAAAAGAATGCGACATTTGAGTTGGACTCTGGAGGTTACTGAAATAAGAGAAAACAGGTTGAAGACATTGTTTATAATGACTTAACCTTTAAAAACAAAGGGAACTGAAATTCAGAGATTGAGATTTATTTCAGATGTATGTGCCAAGATATATGAACTGCCACGGGCTGAAATTCCATGATTTTTTTGAACTGTTGATCACTGATGTACAAAGGAATGTGGGGGCCATTTGCAACTCTAAAAAAAGGGAAACCACTGAAATAAGGCAGGTGAATACTGAAATAAGTGAGACATGAGAAGCAGGATCTGCTAGCAGAAGGGGAGGGTCGACCCTCTATTGACCTGCACCTTTCTTCTCTTTTTTTTTGTTGTTCTTTTGTCAGGGAATTTCCAGCCCTCCTCCTATATAGCATGATAATCATTGTGAACCTACCTTCCACCAGCATGATAGGGTGATTACCATTGTATTTTCATCCCAACACCTGCAATCCATAGCACGGTAACTGGGTTCTTCATCCCCACAACATTGACATATCACACATATGCATTTGCACTTTCTAAATCTTGCATTGCACTTTCCAAATCTTGCATTGCACTATGAGCTTGGGGTTTCCATGACGCATTAATCTCCGCTGTCACAGATTCACAGTGGCTCTCTTTTATGTCCTGCATTTTCCAATCTGCATGATGACCAAATCAAGCATTGCACACATCTACACTTGCATGGCATCTCAATGCATTTATTTGCCTAAGCTCAGAAAACGAATTTTCACAGAAAGTAAGCTCACCAAACAATTCTGAAACTGATGTCTCTTTTCAAATCCATGGGTAATGAGGTAGGTCATGTAGCATAAAAGAATAACATCCAAAGAAAAGGACGACAAAAATTGATGAAAGGTTAAAAAAACAAACGAAACAAGTCCAACCTGTTGCCTGGGGGAAGAGAGTTTCGACTCTGGGAGTCGACACTTCTCTACCCCAACTCTGTCCGGGCCATGCCCTGCGTAGGAGTCGACTCTAGGAGTCGACTCCTTGCAGGCTGGTCCATTTTCTACAGCCAGCTGCCCCTTTTCCCTAGAAGAAAAAAGCAAAACAGAACAAAGCAAAAAGAAAACAACCAACAAAGCAAGGGAAAATAGTGGTAGAAGCATGAGCAAAAGGGAGCTCTCATACCCTATTGAATTCATAAATTCTGCATACCAAGTCATGCACCATATCTGCATACATGCATGTGTGGGTGTATAAAAAAAAGGGAGGGGAGGTCAGACCCGCCCACATGTCATATGCATGAATCAAAAAATAACAATAACAAAGAAACTCATTTGCTTCATTGCATCCCCTACGTTTCTCGAATTCCCACGAGTTTTGAACAGATCTTCCCCGTTCATCATTTCAATACATACCTAGCGTGCATGCATAGCATTTCCCTCTAATCTGGCATCGCATCATAATCCTAGGGCCTCCTTGATTCATTAATTCCCACACACATAAACCCAGAAACCTCATTCTATATGCTTCCAATCCAAGCCCAACATGCATAATTTCCAGCATTCATGTCAGGACTCATATCCCACATGTCTAAATTCAGCAGTTCAATTCTGAATGTTTGGACCCAACTCTGTGTTGACACCCATTTATTACCAATAAGTTGAGTCACTTCTCTTACCATCATTTGTTGATGTCTCAAGTTATCCATTTACTCATTGGACTATTTTTAGGCAACTTATTGGGCCCATTTTATGGGTACCTCCCTCCCGGACTCGGTCTGCTTCAATGCGGTGCTTAATAGGCCTTGGTTTTGATTGAGTTATCACATTTTATTGATTTTCAAATGACCAGCTATTGAGCGGTCTATCGTTTCACCGTCCAATTATTGAGCGGTTGATGATGAACCGTGTAGATATTTATTGGATATTAAGGTCATTTTTCTGAATTTCCACCGACAAGCTTTTGAACGGTTCATATATGATCGTCCAATTTAATGGAACGGTAGGTATATGACCGTCCAAATCTCAGAGTCCCAAATTCGTGGATTGTTCAGATAATTATCTAATTATCTTGTTTATTTTGATTTATCACCGACAGGCTTTGGACGGTTGGCCTATGGCCGCCCTGTGGGTTGAACGGTGCATTTGTAACCGCCCAATTCATGAGAGTCCAACGGTGAAAACATCGGTCAGTTCGATGGATATTTGGATAATATTACTTATTTATTTAATTTTCACCGACAGGTTGGACGGTCTGATGACCGACCGCTCAGTGGATTGGGCGGTCTATCGCGTGGCCGCGCAATGGTTCGATCCCTAAAAAGCTAAGATTTTTCTCTCTCCATCCGTAGTTTATCCTTAATTTGTTTTTCCCATTTCTCCGCGGTTTCTCAACCAAATGAGGTGCCGTTTTGACTGGTTGGGAGATAATCATATTAGCTACGGATTTTATTTTAATATCTTGAGCTGATTTTCATTGGAAACCCTAGTTTCAGGGCTGCCTTCTTAGGCTCTATAAATAGGACCATAAGGCCAAGCTTTGAAGGGGGGGGGGGGGGGGGGGAGATTTCAGGTTTACGGCGAAGCTCTGCCGAATTCTCAAGCGACCTACAATCAGGGAGGGAGGCTTTCTACGTCCATACAAGCCTCCGGTTCAGGGAGTACTTAGTGTCTTGAGTCTTCGGTCTCATAGTTGCACCATTCTCTTGTCATGGCATGCATCCTTCTCTTTGTTCTTTGCCCACATTTCTTTTTATCATCTCACACATCCTCCTATCTTTTAACGCCCATAAGGGTTTAAAAACTCCCAGGTATCCCCCATTTCATGTTAATTAGTTCGTTCCGCGCATTCTCTTATAGTTGCTACACATTGCAGTACTGATCTTGGGTTTTTTGTGTTCTATACGTTTTTTTTGCAGGTCAGCATCATCGCAACACGAGGCCCATTCCCTCTGGCCGGTCAGAAGGAGTGGAGGATCAGGTCCCGCTACCTTGGAGTCTGGCGCTTTGGACGATCATACTTCATTTGTTGGCAGATTCGAACGGTCCTCCACGAGCCGTTTAGATCCTTAGAGCGGCTTCCTACGAACCGTCCAGCTGCTAGACACGTCAGTGTCCCGCTTCCCTCTTTGGCGCAGTGGGTGGTCTGTCGAATGACCGTTCCATAGATGAAGCGGTTCCTCCAAGACCGTTTACTTCTGTGGCGTCGTATTCTTCAGGCGAGTGCTTTCTCCCTCTTTCCAAGGTATGTTTACCCCTCAGTACTTCGTGTCTTGGTGGCGATCACGATCACACACACTTCTTCACCCTTTCTTTCTTCCTTCCTTCATCTCGCTTGTCCTTACATTTTGACTATTAGAAAAGGAAGGTAAGCAGGAGGAAAAGGTGGGGGAAAACATGTCAACATCCCTTTTTTGGCGATCACGGTGGGACTCCTAGTGCCTATCGTGTTAGTGTTTTGCTGACCCATTTGTGTGTTTCGTTAGTTTCCTTCGTTGAGTATTTCAGGTTGATCTTTGGCCCATTTTGCGTTTCTGTCCTCTGGAGTTTACGCGGTCTTCTGCGAGCCGCCTATGTTCCTGAACGGCTGTAGGTTGACCATCTTGTGATCGTCACAGAGCTCCTGTGGTGCCAGCCCGTCACATTCAGCGGTTCTATACAAACTGTCCACTTCCTCCCGTGGTCTATTACAGACCGTTCATCATTGCTGGCTCAGGTACGTTGCTGTGTTTACGTTTGTGATTTCCGTTGATATTGCGCGGTTGTTTCAGGTCCGTTCCAGACTCTGAGCGATCTGTCGAAGCACCGCCCATCCTGGTACACTTCTGTCCCCACCCCGTTCGTTCATTTCAGGTTCTGTTTGATTGTTTATTACTCCCTGCTTTAGCACGGTCCCCTCCAGACCGTTTGCTCTCCCTGAACAATCCATTACAGACAATGTACGCACCCTGATCGGTCTTCATCAGACCGTCCTGTACTGCTACAGTGCACCCGAGGCTACATTTTGCTCATTGGTTTATATCATTACATATACATACTTGGTGCTGTTTGGATCTCCCCTTGCTGGTGTCATATTGTTGTATGGTTGTGTTCATTTCATTTTCTCATGTTTGCTTGATTATTGATTGCTAGATCCAGGCTAGATTTTGCATGCACTCCGGTGCGCATAGGGGCATACATACTCTTCATTAGTAATTGCATTCCTACCGAGGTAGGGTTTCCTCTCGTCTCCATACTCCTTGGAGCCGACTAGGTGACCTTGCTGAGGGCCTCCGTTAGTCCCCGTGAGCCGTGGATTCCCACACGGATGCCGGGCAGGTTGTATCGTACCACCCCCCAGTCTAGGGTTGCATCCGCGAGAGAGAGTTCCTTAGAGTCAGCCACTTCCCCATTTCTCACCCTAGTTAGGTACCTTGTGGTTGAGTGAACTCACATCCTAATCAATCCACTAAGGTCCTAAAAGAAGATTCATAAGATCTGCCGCGCATCATCCATAATTTGAGTGTTCACTTGGTTGTCTCTCTTCTCATCTCTTCCCTCTCTTGTGTGCATTACTTGATTATTGATTAGATCTTGGTTAGGATTGTTTGCCTCTTCTTCCTAGGTGTTCACTGTATGTGGAGATGCCTCACGCCCCCAGGATCATCTCCTAAGGGTGGTTCGCCTTTCACCTCCGATCATGTCGTCTTACAACTTCTCCCATCCCCATGAGGATTCTCTCCATCGGGGACTTCTGGAGGACCCATCTAGGGTCGCTCATGTGCAAGGGGGAGAGGGGAATGCCCCTCCTCTCCCGACTGTTGTTGTTGAGGGTGCTCAACCCTCCCTCTCAGATTCATCCATTCGCGGCTCGGCCAGTTAGGTTCTCCATATGATGGCCCAGCTGGATCTCACTCAACTCCACCTGCTCAAATAGGCCTTGCAAGGGACAGATGCCCCACCCTCAGTAATTTCTTCTGGCACGACTGTTGCCGCCACTTCCACATCCCCAGTTGCTGGATTAGGGGCCACCTCTGCAGCCCCCATCGATCTTACTCCCATCCGTCCTCATGCTCTTCGATTCTCCACCATAGAGGCGGGCCAGGCTTCTACCTCGGCCCATCAGTCACTTGATAAGGGGAAGGCTCAGGTCCCCTCCGTTTCTTATGCTGATCCTTACACCACATTCTCTCCAACGCTGCAGGCCCTCGTGGCCTCGGCTGATTCCGCACGTCTGCAACCAGGGGCCGCTCAGTTGGCTCACACGGATATGGGCCCTTCCTTGGCCCATTATTCATCTTATGGGCTGCCCCCTCAGTTAGTTTACCCTTCGGCTCCATACTCCGGTTCGATCCTTCCTGTCGTGTCTCCTCCTTCCCGAGAACGAGAACTTCTGGATAAATGGGCTGCCATGCAGCAGCAGATTGACCTTCTCCACAAGCGGGTCAGCCCGCAGTCTTTGACTGATGTCCCCATTCCTAACTTCAGGGACATTTGTTTTCCACCACAGTCTGAGCTCCCCGTGTATCGGAAATATGACAGGAATGGCAACCCGTTTATTCATGTTAGGGAGTTTCTCTATGAATCGGCACAGTTCCAGCATGATGACCGCTTGATGGCATATTTGTTTTGCCGATCCTTGGACGGGGTCGCCCTTGAATGGTTCTATACCTTACCTTTGGAGGAGGTGGAAAGTTTCAAGACCGTGAAGGAGAGGTTTATTCAGAGATTCCAGGATCGGGTTGGTCCCGAGTATTCTTTCACTGACCTGGTTGCAGAAAAGATGAAGCCGGATGAAGACTTTGTAGCATATCCTGACCGATGGAGGTAGATGGCCTCGCGTGTGCCCGGGAAGATCCCAGAAGAAGAAAAAGTAAAGTTGCTAATTTCTAATGCTACTCCGACATTCCGGAATATCCTGGCAATGAATGACATATCCAACATGCACCAGTTGTACAGTCGGGCCCGGTTTATCCAGACCCAATTTAAAGACCCCCCTATCCATTCATTGTTTGAGGCCCAGAAATCCAAAACCACCCGAAAATCCCAAGGCCCGGTTACCGAGGGAGTTCAAGTTAACGAGCAGGTCCAGGCTATTTAATTCCCCAACCAGTCCGCTCCACCCCGTTTCCAGCAACCTCCACACAACCCCCAATTCTCCGCTCCACAAGCTCCCCGACCCGCCTTCCAAGCTCCTCAGCACCCTCAATAGCCACCACCACCGCCTCAACAGCCGCAACAGCCACCCTAGTACCATAACGTTCCTCCCCCTGGTTATGGGCCTGCTCGGCCGGGACCCAAGAGGGTCAATTATCCACCACTTCCAGAAACCATCCCCGACATATTTTCAGCATTAATGTACACTGGTGACATTCAATTGCCTCCGAAGCGTCGGAATTGGAATCCGACAACCGATCAGTCAAGGTATTGCATATACCATCGGCAGCCCGGGCACACAATAGAGAGATGCTACCAGTTTAGAGATTTGGTGTACGACCTTCATGAGGGCCATAGGATTGATTAGGCCCAAATGCATAAATTGATTGAAGATATAAAGGAGAGACGAAGACAAGCAGGGCCGCAGTAGGCGGTGCCCCAGCATCAACAGTTTCAGCAACCCCTACAACAACAACAACCCCCACAGCAGCAGCAAGACCTCGGGATTCATCAGAATCCCATGCCAGAACACCCGCCCACTCCACAGCAGCAACAGCAACAACATCCGCCGGCATCGGCTCAAGTAAACGTAGTCCACCACCCAGCCCCCAACACGGGGTGATCTTTTGATGATGAGACCCCCGCCTACCTTTTGGCCTTCCACCACGCCAAGTCCCCTGTGCCTTCTGTTCCTTCCATTCTTCGACCCACCGCCTTCACTACCGCTCCACCCACTATCCCATCTCGACCACCTTTTGCACCCACCACATTCCCCACCATTCCTCCAAGCCTTCCACCATCATCTGCCATACCCTCCATCACCACCCCTCCGCTTAACCCTTCACCCATTACCACTCCGCCAATGCATGTCAGGCCGACCTCTGCCATCCTCACCCCCATCTATACCCCTTCTACCTACCCCACTGGGCCAAGCGGGGGTCCATCTAGAGCCGTGTCGGCACGTCACTGGGCCCTCCGGAGCGGGCGTCCTTTCCACAGAGTTTATCCTTCCTCCGGTGCGTCTGCACCCAACCCTGACGTTCCCTTCTCTACAGCCGAAGCAGAAGAAGTAGACCCCGTGCCAGGCACGAAGTATGACCTGCTACAGTACTTGGACCGGATGCCGGCCAAGATATCAGTTTTGGAGTTGATCAAAAGATCCACGCTATACTAGGACGCCCTCAGGGCCTTTCGACAGAAGGTTATGATTAGTGAGGATGTGGCAGTAGATAGCTTGCCATCAGTGTTGGCAACTATCACGAGGGGGCCTTCCATTTTGTTCTCTGAGTCAGAATTGGTGCCCCCAGAGGCACGATAGATGCCACTCTACATTACTATCTCTTTAAACAAAGTGGCAGTTGAGCCAGCTCTAGTGGACACGGGAGCATTGATAAATGTATGTCCGCTGAGTACACTGCGTGCCTGCAATATCTCCGAAGACATGCTTAGGCCAACAACGACCACAATTGCAGCCTATGACAACTCCAGACAAGCGTGCCATGGGGTTGTGACAGTCCAGGCCGAGCTAGGGCCTCTAGTGATAGACGTGGAGTTCTACGTATTGGACATAGACCCGATGTTCAAGGCGATTCTGGGTCGTCCATGGATAGATAGTTTGAATGTTGTGCCTTCAACCGCCCACCAATGCCTGAAATTCCTATTCCAAGGCCGGGTGGTTAAGGTGAATTTCCACTGTCCAATCGGTTGATTTAATTACAGACAAGATTCTTCCCACTCTATGGCCGAGTAATAGGCCCATTCTTTCTATGATGGACTTAAATTATTCATGGGCATATGCGTCACGCAAGCCCGCCACTGCGCCGGTAAATGTGAAGATTAAGTCCAAGATAAGAGACTGGAAATGATGGCATATGATTCTGAAGTTGAGCTATCAGCCGGGCCTGGGCCTCGACGCGCAATTGCAGGGGCGGACTAAGCCCATCCCCAAAAGCAGGAAGATGGGCCACAGGGGCTTTGGCTATTAAGAATCAGCATTGTCTCTCCTGGGAGACTCCGGGCCATTGACGTGGGATTACCATCAACACTTTGTGAAAGGCACGTTGCAGCCCGGCACTTTGAAGAAGCCGCCGCCATGTGCTGATGTGAAGATTGATGCCGCCCATGATGTTGCTGACCCACCGCCGCCGCTGACCGGGCTGGTGGGTGATATGGAAGATTTCTGTAGTTATTTTGAGAAGCTGTTCAGAGAAGAAGAAGTCCGTCCGAAGAAGAAGGAGATGCAGCTGGTGAAGCATTCTCCGATGAAGTCAGTGTACCGGAGGCCGCGGGAAGCGGGGAGCTCTATCACTACCTTTTCGTTGTCCTCGCCCGGTCTTGCCTCTTTGTTTCAGAAATTGGGATTTATTCCCCCTCTCCGCCGACCATGGTCGACCCATACTTCACGGGAAGACCGCTTGAAATTTTATTTGTTCCGTGTGCATGTGGGCATTGCCCACCCATAGATTTATCAACTCTGTTTACTCCTCCCTCCCCTACTGCCGAACTCCATGAGATGTGGTTTTCATCTTCCGATCCCTTCTTTGATTGCATCTTCCCCTCTCTCTTCCCACATCAACTTCCTCCTCCTCCACCTTCCTCCTCTTGCCTCATGATCACCTCTGACCTCCAAAAAAAAATGCCAATTTTAAAATGGAAGTGTCAATGGAGGATTATGCTATTTTCCGTCCATCCTCTTCCTAGGGGCATGAGACCCATGCTCCTTTCCCAGTAGATTTCCTATCTCCTAGGTTAGATGTACATTCTGCAGAGTCTCCTAGGTTGGTAGAGTCAGTTGGGGTAGAATCTAGTTCTAGTTTGGTCAGCCCATCCATGTCTGGGGTGCACCATGTGATGCGTCATCCTAAATCCATTCCAGATAGGTTTCTATGAGATTTGGCTCAGAGATGCCATGCCCTCCATAAGTGCCCAGAATTTGTAGAGACCGCCATTGTTTTGGAAGATGATGAGGAATTAGAAGGGGTGTGGAGCAATGACGGATTAGGTGTGTATGAAATCATTAATGAGAAGGACGCAGTCGATGGTGAGGAAAGCGATGTGGATGACACTGTCGACCTGTACGCACAGGGTTTGAAGAGGTTTGATGAACCATCGACGGTAGTGGATGAACCCACTAAATAAATTGACCTTGGAATGGAAGAGGACCCTAGGCCCATAATTATTTCTGCTAATCTCCCTCCTCAGGTTGAAGAGGAGCTAATCAAGATTTTGAGGGAATATAACGATTCTTTTGCCTGGTCCTATGAGGACATACCGGGTCTTGACCCCACGCTGGTTGAACATCGACTGATTCTTAAACCTGGGGCAACACCCGTTAAGAAAAAAGCAAGAAGGTTCCACCTGCAAATGGCCTTAAGGATAAAGGAAGAAGTCGACAAATTGCATAAGGCCAGGTTTATTAGAGTCGTTCTATATCCGCAATGGGTGGCGAACATAGTCCCGGTAATGAATAAAGATGGAAAATTTCAGATTTGTATCGATTTCAGGGACTTAAATAAGGCATGTCCGAAAGATGATTTCCCGCTTCCTCACATTGATGTGTTGGTGGACAACACAGCTGAGTATGAGGCGCTCTCATTCATGGATGGATATTCTGGTTATAATCAAATCTATCTTGCTCCCGAGGACCAAGAGAAGACCTCTTTCACCACGCCCTGGGGCACGTACTGCTATGTCGTCATGCCATTTGGATTGAAGAATGCAAGTGCCACGTACCAATGGGCAATGATGGCTATCTTCTACGACATGATGCACGTGTATATGGAAGCCTATGTGGACGATATCCTGGTGAAGTCGAGGTCCAAAGAAGAACACCCCGTCATTTTAGCCAAAGTGTTGTAAAGGGCTAGGGAGTGCAAATTGAAGATGAATCCAAAGAAATGCGTGTTTGGAGTTGCATCAGGGAAGTTGCTTGGGTTCATAGTTAGTAAACGGGGGATTCAGATTGATCCAAACAAAGCAAAGGCTATTACGGAGATGCCACCGCCTAAGAACATCACTGAACTCAGAGGTTTGATTGGGCACTTGCAATTCATCAGGAGATTCATATCTCAACATTCGCAAAGATGCCACCCATTATATGAATTGTTAAAGGCGAGAGCTAAATTTGAATGGAATGAACAATGCCAAAAGGCCTATGAGAATCTTAAGGTTTATCTTTCTAATCCCCCGGTTCTGCAACCACCCGTCCCTGGGAAACCCCTTATCCTATACATTTTTGTTATCGAGGACTCCCTAGGAGCTGTCCTGGCTCAGGTGGATGATGAAGGAAGGGAAAGGGCAGCATACTATCTTTCGAGGTTATTTAATCCTGCTGAATCCAAGTATACTGCCATGGAGAAGACCTGCGCAGCACTAGTATGGGTAGCCCAGAAGCTCAAACACTATTTCCTTGCCAATGAGGTCAAGTTGATTTCTAGAATAGACCCCATTCGTTATCTCTTAGAAAAACCCGTCCTTTCTAGTTGATTAGCTCACTGGCAGAGCTTTCTTTCCCAATTCGATATCACTTTTATTGTTTAGAAAGCGATCAAGGGATATGCCATTGCTGAACATCTTGCTCATTCCCCTATCCCTCGCACTGATTCAATCCAGGATGAGTTTCCCGATGAACACTTGGCTATAATCACTCATCTTCCTTTCTGGTCTCTTCATTTTGACGGTACTCTCAACTCTCAGGGCCGTGGAATCGGCGCCGTTCTACTCACTCCGGAAGGAGTGACTATCCCTATTGCTTATCAACTCTCTTTTCCAGCCATAAATAATATAGCCGAGTATGAGGCTCTCCTTGCCAGTCTGAAGCATGCCTACGTCATGGGTGCGCGATACCTAAACATCATAGGGGACTCTCAATTGGTGCTTCGTCAAGTTCTATCCACTTACCGCACTCGTGACCCCAAACTCAAGCCTTATCAAGACTTGGTCACACTCTTGGCTAGGCAATTCCGGAAGCTTATCTACATTCATACTCCTCGTTCTCAGAACATCCTAGCTGAGGCACTTGCATTGCTTGCTTCTTCTCTTTCATTCCCCCTCAGTCGCGCCACTCAGACCATTATGGTCCAGCGGCTAGGTGTTCCTTCCCTACAGGATCCCTGGTTCGACGATCTTAGGAAATTTGTAGAAAGGAAAGTGGAGAGGGAAGATCTGAAAGAGGTTTCATTAACTGAGCTTGAGGAGATCATAGAAGAAGAGGAATTGTCGTGGTATTATGAGATAGAACAATATTGCAGGAATGGTTCCTTTCCCAAGACGGCGAATGCCGAGCAGCGTAAGGCCATTCGAAGGGCCGCCTCCAGATATATGATCATTGCAGGAGAATTGTACAGGCGGGCTCTCAATGGAGTTCTAATGAGGTGTTTGGATGACGATGAGGCTTGGAAGGTAGTAGAAGCCGCTCACTCCAGTGAGTGTGGAGGGCACGTTAATGGGCAGGTGTTGGCGAAGAAGATTCTTAGGCGGGGCTATTACTGGCCGACCCTAGAAGAAGACTGTTCCACCTATGTCTGTAGGTGTCTTCAATGCCAGCTTCATGCCGACAAAATCCACGCTCTGACTTCTTCTCTCCACCCTCTTTCTGCTCCCTGGCCATTCTCAATGTGGGCCTTTGATATCGTTGGACCACTTGGGGACCCTAATGCCCAGATTAAACAGAAATCCTTCATTTTGACGGTAACAAAATACTTCACCAAGTGGGCAGAAGCTGAAGCTTATGCGAAAATCAAAGCCACCACAGTATGCCGCTTCATTCTCAAGAACATCATCTCGTGGTTTGGAGTGCCAAGTGATATCGTCACCGACAATGGGCCTCAGTTTGTCTCTCAAGAACTTTGGGACCTCTGTAAGAAGTTTAATATTTCATTGCATCATTCATCACCATACTACCCTCAAGGTAATGGCCAAGCTGAGGCCACGAACAAAATCCTTCTAAAAATCATCAAGAAAACATGCGAGTCACACAAATTTACTAATTGGGCCGATAAACTGATAGAAGCTCTATGGGCTTATCGCACCTCCGTCCGTACTCCCACGGGGTAAACTCCTTTTGCTCTCACTTATGGTATGGAGGCGGTACTCCCGTACGAGATCTTGATCCCTTCCCTAAGGGTGCAGTTAGACAAAGAACTTAATCTCGACGAGCGTCGAGAGGCGTTGTTAGTCCAACTGGAACTCTTAGATGAAAAGAGGCTTAATGCGGCCAATCACGTGTCGGTTTATCAAAAACGTGTCTCGCTGTATTTTCAAAAGAAGGTTATAGAAATAAAATTCTAAGTGGGTAATATGGTTTTGAAACGCAAATTTATCAGATCAGCAGGTCCCAGGTCTAAGATGTAACCCAACTGGGAAGGGCCGTTTGTAGTTAAGGAAGTCTATCCGGGTAACACGTATCGTTTAATTAACGTGGAGGGTGAAGAGCTGCCGAATCTGTGGAATGGGCTATATTTAAAATATTTTTATCCATAGAGTCAAACCAGCAACGGCCTGGCGGCGGGGTATGCCTCTACTTGATCACAAAGGGAGACCCCCGGTTCAACACTTCATACACTACACAACCCCCTCTGGTTCGGCTTCCCTTTTTGCGCAACATCATTTCTCCCTTGGCCATGCTTAGGGGAGACTGAAAATCCTTATTTTTCTTCCCTCTCGGCTGAAAATAGGGGCAAGTGGTGAATAAGGGGGCGAGAACTAATCTAGACCCCCCGGTGAAAGAGGTCTCAAATAGGGGCAGTCTGTTATGACATTATTCAGCAAGTTACAAGAGCAAAAAGAAAAAAAGAAAAGAAATAGAGAAAATGGGCAAAAATCAAAGACAAAGCTAAAAGCTCATCCAAAAGCTCAAAGCTCGAAAATCTAAAAGTCCCCAAAAAAATGAAACTAGGCATGGCAAGAGCGGCAGTACAGTTTCCCCGCGGGACGTTATGAGCCCGGTCGTATGCGTGCCTAGAGCGGATACAGGTTCGATGACAGACACAAAGCCCCGGCGCAACAGACCAAATTCTTTAAAAAAAGGGGTGTTGTGAGAGGAACTCAAGCCCTAAAAAAAACCTCTATACCTATTACCAGCTTGTCTATCGAATTCTCTTTTATTTTCCAAGGAATGGATCCCACCCCGGGTATGGCCTCGGTAGAGGCACTGTTAAGCGAAATTGGCCCCGACCGCGGACAGTCCTTTATAACGCACGTTGAGCCTAGGAGACCCCTAGTGAGATGTAAGGTTCCCCGTCGTCGGGTTTAAATTGGTTGCAAAACCCAAAACAAGAAAAAATTAAATATTTTAAAACAAAAAAAATCAAATATTTCAAAATCAAAAAAAATCAAACATTTCAAAATCCAAAAAATCAAATATTTTAAAACAAAAAAATCAAATATTTCAAAATCTAAAAAATCAAATATTTCAAAATCCAAAAAATTAAATATTTCAAAACAAAAAAATTAAATATTTCAAAACCCAAAAAATCAAATCCAATAAAAAATTAAATATTTTTAAAATCACAAAAAATGTTTTTTTCGTCATCACGATTTGCATTCCATGACATGCATTGCATTCCTTTTCAGTTATCATTTGCCTATTTGATAAGGCTTACCCCCTTGACCAAAAATCAAGAACCGGTCATTTCCCAACTTGCTACAGGCAAGGGGTTAAGCCTAAAACAGATTTAATCTATCTTTCTTTGTTTGTGTGTGTGCAGGGGCAGGTTGAAGTTGGAGGTTCAGTCGGTCCGTGACCGTGTACATTTTGAAGTCATATTCCAACTCACTCAATCACACAAGGAAAAGCCCAAACTCAAACCAATCAAATCATCAACTTTATTCATTCATGTGTTAAACATCTCTAAGCATAAGCCTCTACATCAACATCATGAAAAGGAAAATCACTCAATCCTCCGCTGGGCATCCCCGCGGGGACGTATCTCTCTCACACTCTGAGTCGTGTCTCTCTCTCTCTCTCACTATGAGTCGCGTCTCTCCCTCTCACTCTGAGTCGGCGTCCCTCTCTCACTCTGAGTCGGCGTCCCTCTCTCACTCTAAGTCGGCGTCCCTCTCTCACTCAGTTTGGCGCCCTCTCTCACCCCACTCGTAGTCGTCTCACTCACACTCGTAGTCATCTCACTCACACCCGTAGTCGTCTCTCACCCACACTCGTAGTCGTCTCACTCGTAGGCGTAGCCGTCTCTCTCTCTCTCTCACTCATAGTCGTCTCACTCGTGTCGGGTTAGGAGTCGTAGTTAGTAAGTTAGTGTCAATCATTTACATTCATTCATACATTCATACATCCATAAAATTAAAACAAAAGGCATATCATATCACTATCATATCATGTCATCATGTACAAAAGTCAAGCCCCAGGTAGAAAAGTCAGGCCTGCCCCTCTCCCTGGCCCCCATCGCTGTCCCCGGCTCCCTCGTGCCTCTTTGGGGGAGGCATCGCTGAAGTCGCCTCGTCACGACGTCATCGGCGCCGCTCCTTGTCCTCGTTCCTCCGGTGGCCGGAGGAACCCATGAAGTAACTCCTCACGGAGCCAAGAGAACCGTGGCTGGCACTCAGGGTTGCTCGGCTGCGCTCCCGACCAATCTCCCTCATGCCCGCCACCATCCCCTCTAGCCTCTCTGCCTGAAGTCGGGCCTGCTCAGCCTCTGCTCGGTAGCGCTCCACCTCCGTCCGAAGCCACTCAGCCTCAACACGGTACTGCTCTGCCTCTGCCGCCCAGGAGCGTAGTAGCTCCGTCTCCACTGTCCCCACGCGGGAACGCTCCATCTGGGCAAAGAGGCGCGAAGCCTATGCCATGTCTCCTCGTAAAGCGGTAGCCTCAGCTCGGAGACACTCCACGCCCTCCCGCAGTCGGGCAGCCTCGCCTAGTGACGCGATCAGCTCGGTTGTCTGCATACACAGTTCATGGTCAGTCAATTGCATTTCATACATTTCATAATCATAAGCATAAGCATTAAAGGGAAAGTGTAGCAATCACGTACCCTCACGGCGAGAGCGGCCTCGGCTGCCTCTGCCCGGGCTACCATCCGTGTGAACTCAGCATCCCGCTCAGCTCGGTCTGCGGGAGTCTGGGCGAAGGAAGAAGAAGGAGCATCTATCCCCTGGCGCTGGGTCCCCTCAGCTCGCTGCATCCAAAACTCCAGGTTAGTCACATTCATAATCATAAGCATTTGCATGATTTAAAGAGTTTAGGGTTTAGAAAACTCACCAGTAGGGCCAGGGCCTGGCGGGCCTCGTCGCGCTCACGGATCGTCGCATGGAGGAGCCCATGCAGCTCCGCGATCCGTCCCTCAGGGTCGATCTGCATTTAGAAAGTTCAAACATCAGTGCATAGGCATATAGAAAGCATAATAGAAAGGCATTAAGGTTTAGAAGTTGTACCAGTCGGCGGGCACCACGGAACACCTGGTCCCGGTAATGTCAGGCGTACGCCGTATAGTACGCTGCGTCGCTCTCTACTCGGGCAGTCACCACTCGCCCGTGTGCTGTCCAGTTTGAGATCTGCTCCGCGGCTCGCTCCCTCCAGTCCACCACCGTCGCTGCTCCCGGCGGGTGCCGGCAGACGCGCTCCACCGTCGTTGGAAACTCCACTGCTGGCTGTGGGACGCCGGTCGTCCTCATCACCAACCTGTAGTGTAGTGGCTCCACTACGTTCATGCAGTGAAGCCACACGTCACGCCCAGAGAAGGCAAGGGCCTCTGCCACCCAAGGCTGGCCCGCGTGTCCCTCCTCCGTGTAGGGAGTCCACTGTACCTGTCAAGATAGGAAATTGCATCAGCATCATAATCATATAGAATTGCATTTAATTAAACGGTCTAGGTTTAGAGTCGTACCGAGGTGTACAGTAGAGTGTCCATGTCATCCTGAAGCTCCCGGACCTGTCTCCGGAGACCTCCGCTCTCTCGAGGTGTAGTCCACCTCCGGGCAATAGGCAATCGGTCCGGGTGGGTCTCCTCGCCTCGCCCGAGCCCACGTAAGTACACGTAGGCCCATACCTGCATTGTTTTTTTTTCAAGAGTCAGCATATAGCAGTCGTTGGAGTCCTATAGCTAAATGCATAATAGGAGTCAGAATCGTACCTGGAGTAGAGGGGAGAAGCCCCCTAGCATCGTCTGTCGGGACGTCGAGCTCAGGGTGTCGAAGAGGAAGGCGAGGACAGCAGCTCCCCACGCGTAGTCGCCCACGTGGTCAAGGTCCTCGAGCAACGGCAGCTGATGACGTCTCCTCGCATCGCGAACAGAAGC
Organism: Amorphophallus konjac; assembly: GCA_022559845.1. Taxonomy (NCBI): domain Eukaryota; kingdom Viridiplantae; phylum Streptophyta; class Magnoliopsida; order Alismatales; family Araceae; genus Amorphophallus; species Amorphophallus konjac. The sequence continues at coordinate 27,317,551 of CM040120.1, forward strand.
TGGCCAAACAACAACGTCAGGAACCGCCGCAGTACCCGGTCCACTTCCGGTCCCGCCTCCGCTGCCACTCGTGGTCTGGCTCGCTCCACAAGTCTCTCGAGATGCTGCTCGGGCAGCTCTCCCGTCGCGATCCCCGCTCGTCGTAGCCCCAGGCTGTCCTGAAGTGCCGCTCGAGTCAAGGTAGTGGACTGTCGCTCGGGGTGCAGCAAGTCCAATCCCAGGAGCTCCTGGGCCGTCTCTCGGTAGTCAGGATAGGTGCTCCTGCTAACCGGCGACCCATGCACGCGTAGGCCAGTAAGTCGGGCCACGTCCTCAAGCGTGGGGACCATGTGCCCCCATGGGAAATGGAACGTGCGACTCACTGGGTCCCAGCGGTCGTGTAGAGCGTAGAGTAGTGGTGTGTCAAACCGACTGACCTCCATGCTCAGGAACTCTGAGAATCCCATGACTCTCAGCCTCTCACGCAGGAAGTTGGGCATCGTAAGGTACACTGCCTAAACCTGCAGCCATGAGATCCGGGTCCTACGCTTTCCCTGCATACATTTAGATTAATTGCATTTTAGTTTAGAATTTTACATTTAATTTAATAATTCACTCTCTGCCTTCTAAACGGTCACACATGGACCGTTTTTCTATCCAACGGTTGGATTCCAACCATCCCAAATAAATCCCACGGTTCCCCATGAACCGTTCTGCATTATGGGCGGCCCTCAGAGGACCATTTCACTATCTGGGGTTTGTATTGGAACGGACCACAATTCAGCGCTCAGTCTTTACACGGTCCCCACCTGACCGCGTCCCTCCCCTTTCAAATGGTTAATCGTTGGGGTTGCACGGTCTGTTGACCGGCCTTCTGAGTTCCAACAGTTCGAGTTAAGCCGTTCTAATCCTAGGTGTTCCAGGTTCTGAGCGGACCAGGTTGGTCCGTCCTGTGTTCCACGGTCTTATGTAGACCGCTCTATTTTCAACGTTTCACATTCTAAGCGGACTAACATGGTCCGCCCTAACTTTAAACGGTTTACATGGAGCCGTTCTGTGATGTCGGTTCGTGTTCCTTTGAACGGCCACCCTTGGGCCGTGTGTTCTTTGAACGGTTTGATATGAACCGCGTTGTTTTGTGAGGTGGTTACTGTTGAACCGCGATACTACTGTCGTCTCCGACGACGGGAAAACCCCTCCTCACCTCCGTTCATGGCCTAAGTGGCCTTACATGGTGAGTATAAGGGGTTGTGTGCCCCTATTACCCCCTAAAACTAACATGCATGAAATAAAAAGATGAAATGGGGGGGGGGGGGGTTTAGTGCACCTACCTCGGTCAGATGGGGTCCTTTGGTCGGCCACTCCACCGGTAATCCCTCATCGGTGTCTCCATCCCCAGGTGCAATGGCTCCGGCTTCTTCCCCGACCTCAGATGATGGTGGGGGAGCCTCTCCCTCGGCCGACGGCGGTGCCGGCATCTCCTCTACCGGTGGTACGTCTGCCATGACAGCGGTCGTCTGCGGTGGCACATCCACGTTTGTCATCGGGGGCCGCCTAGCCTGGTGCTTCGAACGCATACGGGGGGGGGGGGGGGGAAGATGGGGAGATGAAGAGTGAGAAGGGTTTGAGAGGAATGAAAGGGGGAGGAGTGAAGGAAGGTGGTGTTCTCCTTTCCTCCCGCCATCGGTTACGATGGGGAGGGAGAGAGATGAAAGGTTTTTTTGTTTTAAACGTCGCCAGTATTGCGCGGTCTATCGCCAGACCGTTCAAATTTTAAGCAGTCCAGATCTGACCGTTTATGAACCAATGGCACTTTTCATTGAGCGAATATAATCTGGCTGTTCAATTTTGTTTGCATAGTCTACGTATGGGCCGCGTAGTATCATGTTCATGTTCAAATTGTTGATGATTGAACGGTCTTGGGTGAGCCGTTCTATGGTCTGGGTGGTCTATTTGTGACCGTTTGTGTGCTTAAATGATGTGGTTTGTCCCTTTTTCTTCAGTGCTGCATTATGTGATTCACTGATAAATTTAATGATATATATTGCAAATTATAACCATCTTTGCAGCGTCAGTCGCTTGCCGTTTCGCCTGCACAGGTAAGTCAGGTATGGCCTTCTATCCCTATATCCCTTATTGCATTACTATATGGTACTATGCTATATATATCTCGAGAATCAGTTGGTTATTTACATGTTCCAGGATCTGATGTTCCCCTTTAACAAAAACGATGATGATCCAGATCCACGTGTTTAATCTCCGGATAGGCCGTTAGGTTGGGAAAATCTGGGGAGGATGGTTCTATCCTGCACGCCGTGGTTGCAGATAGTGTCTTGACTTTGATTCTCCCAGTCTAGCAATACTATTCTCGTGTATTTTATATTTTATCTTTTCTTTGCAATCGTTTTACTGATTTCTTTTATTTCAGCGTAGCATGCATCATAGGCATCTTTTAAGCATTCATACCCCATGGTTTGCCTGCTAATGTCCCACCAGTGATGGATAGCTATGTGTTCAATGTTTGAGTAAGAGGAACAATTCCACTCTAAGTTGGAAGGTTTTCTCGGGTTTGTTCACTTGGTTTGGTTGATTAAGAGGTCCCCGTCCGGAGTTTTAGTCCGTTTCTTTACTTTGGCTTATTCTGGTCTCCTCATTGGTCCGAGGGATCGTGTCCCCTATGAGGTTGATCGCGTGTTTCCTTTTATTTAGTTAGTTCCTCCAGATTGGTGTCGCTTTTGGTCTAGCTATTCTTTGTGAGCGGTTCAGAGTTTTCCAGAAGATTCCTATTGCTTGTTGGCGAGAAAATGGGTGTCGTTTTACCTTAACGCCCGCTTTTCCGTCTGCTCTGCTTCATTTCCGCTTCATCTTCATGTTCCACTTCATTTTTGCTTCACCTCCGCTCGCTCCCCTGCAAAGAGGACGTTAATGAGGGGCATCTGTTGACACCCGTTTTTTACCAATAAGTTGAGTCACTTCTCTTACCATCATTTGTTGATGCCTCAAGTTGTCCATTTACTCATTGGACTATTTTTAGGCAGCTTATTGGGCCCATTTTATGGGTACCTCCCTCCCTGACTCGGTCTGTTTCAATGCGGTGCTTAATAGGCCTTGGTTTTGATTGAGTTATCACATTTTATTGATTTTCAAATGACCAGCTATTGAGCGGTCTATCGTTTCACCGTCCAATTATTGAGCGGTTGATGATGAACCGTGTAGATATTTATTGGATATTAAGGTCATTTTTCTAAATTTCCACCGACAAGCTTTCGAATGGTCCATATATGACCGTCCAATTTAACGGAACGGTAGGTATATGACCATCCAAATCTCAGAGTCCCAGATTCGTGGATCGTTCAGATAATTATCTAATTATCTTGTTTATTTTGATTTATCACCAACAGGCTTTGGACGGTTGGCCTATGGCCGCCCTGTGGGTTGAACGGTGCATTTGTAACCGCCCAATTCATGAGAGTCCAACGGCGAAAACATCGGTCAGTTCGATGGATATTGGGATAATATTGCTTATTTATTTAATTTCCACCGAAAGGTTGGATGGTCTGATGACCGACCGCTTAGTGGATTGGGTGGTCTATCGCGTGGCCGCGCAATGGTTCGATCCCTAAAAAGCTAAGGTTTTTCTCTCTCCATCCATAGTTTTATCCTTAATTTGTTTCAACCATTTCTCCGTGGTTTCTCAACCAAATGAGGTGCCGTTTTGACTGGTTGGGAGATAATCCTATTATCTACGGATTTTATTTTGATATCTCGAGCTGATTTTCATTGGAAACCCTAGTTTCAGGGTTGACTTCTTAGGCTCTATAAATAGGACCATAAGGCCAAGCTTTGAGGGGGGGGGGGGGGGGGGATTTCAGGTTTACGGCGAAGCTCTGCCGAATTCTCAAGCGACCTACAGTCAGGGAGGGAGGCTTTCTATGTCCATACAAGCCTCCGGTTCAGGGAGTACTTAGTGTCTTGAGTCTTCGTTCTCATAGTTGCACCATTCTCTTGTCATGGCATGCATCCTTCTCTTTGTTCTTTGCCCACGTTTCCTTTTATCATCTCACACACCCTCCTATCTTTTGACGCCCCTAGGGGTTTAAAAACTCCCAGGTATCCCCCATTTCATGTTAATTACTTCGTTCCGCGCATTCTCTTATAGTTGCTACACATCGCAGTACTGATCTTGGGTTTTTTTGTGTTCTATATGTTTTTTTTTTGCAGGTCAGCATCATCGCAACACGAGGCCCATTCCCTCCGGCCGGCCAGAAGGAGTGGAGGATTAGGTCCCGCTACCTTAGAGTCTGGCGCTTTGGACGGTCATACTTCATCCGTTGCCAGATACGAACGGTCCTCCACGAGCCGTTTAGATCCTTAGAGCGGCTTCCTACGAACTGTCCAGCTGCTAGATACGTCATCGTCCAGCTTCCCTCTTTGACGCAGTGGGCGGTCTGTCGAACGACCGTTCCATAGATGAAGCGGTTCCGCCAAGACCGTTTACTTCTGTGGCGCCGTATTCTTCAGGCGAGTGCTTTCTCCCTCTTTCCAAGGTACGTGTACCCCTTAGTACTTCGTGTCTTGGTGGCGATCACGATCACACACACTTCTTCACCCTTTCTTTCTTTCTTCCGTCATCTCCCTTGTCCTTACATTTCGACTATTAGAAAAGGAAGGTAAGCAGGAGGAAAAGGTGGGGGAAGACATGTCAACCTTCTGAATCTGCTGAAAACCGAATAAACCAACAAAAAATGAAGGCTGAACAATCAGGTTGATTGCTTGATTCAAAAAAATTGGACAAAGAATGGATAATGAGTAAGCCTCAACGACTGAACATCTGAAGCCAAGATGAACAAACATAATAAAAAAATACAAGATTCCAATTCCCAATCTAAAAGCTGAAAAACTCCCTCATTAATGCATTAGCATCCTTGCATACATGCATGAATCGCACATAATCTTGCACGTGTGATCGGATTTTGTCATAACCCAGTCTGTTTCGGGATGTGCATACTCTTTCTTCGTAAAAGTCGACTTCCGGGGGCTCGAAAGTCGACTTCTGAAACACCCCCGAGGAATGCAGTTCTGCCTGACAGGTAGAAGTTGACTCTTGAACCAGCAAGAGTCGACTTCTGCGCCCAGCTAGAACTGGGTAGCTCCAGGCGTGTATGCAGAAGTCGACTCCTACTGGCCCGAGAGTCGACTTCCGCACCTTCAGTGCAGAACGCCTTATGGTTTCCATTGCTTGACTGTCTCCCTTTTTTTTTTAACTCGTTTCTTCCCTCTAGATTGTCATTCCACAAACTCATGAGGGACGAAGGAAATAAATTTACTGCACTTTAATGGAGCATGAGGGTGAATGAAGGAATGAGGAACAATGGAATAATTTGGTCACATGAGCAAGAGAAAGAAACAAAAGGGACCTACTGAATTTCTTATGCATAAATGCCCGTCCACTCCGATTCATTGAATTTCCATGGGCTTTGTGGCGAGTTTGTCCTTTCCTCCCCGCATGCATTCTCATGCATATCATCATTCATGATTAGATTCTAAAAGATAGCAGAACTCCCTAGAAGAAAGGGGCCCTTATGAACATGATAAAGAGAAACAATGAACACATGATAAAAAAAGGAGTTTAATGAGCAAACACGGCGATAACGCTCTCATTACCCCCGGACCCTATACATGGGGATATTAGTAAGGCCTCTACGGGTCATGCTTGGACCTTGGGTTCATCCCATCGTGGTCATTGTCTCACCCATCTCTTGGGCCTATAACCTGCTATGTCTAAACATGTCTTCCTTGAGATTTAATCTCGGAACATCTCCCCATTGCCCCTTTGGCATCGGAAATATCGATGACGCCTATGCAAACCTCGCCTCGACTACGAGGACCTCCCCTGCTATGCTCGTTGCTTGACTTTGCAGCGGGCCGACAAACTCATTAATTCTTGACCACTCAAATCTGGATTTAACCGAATATCTCCATTTCTTTGAACAATAAGATTGCCATATCTCGGCATACATTTGCTCCGGTTTTCCTGCGACGATTACGGCATTGTCAAACCGGGCATTCATCTGAACATTGAGCGGTCAATATGCGACCAACATAATCTTAAATATTCTTTGCACCCTCATATGGGGAATTTCAATGCTTTCTAATATATTTTTCATACAACTGATTTCATGGCCATATGGCCCCTTTTCCTGGCTACCAATCAAGGGTTTTCCCCTCTCCGAAGGGATGTAATTAACGTCGTGACCTTTATGGTGCGGGGGATTTTTGTCCCGACACGATACATACAATCGTCTGACTAGTCAGATCGAGCGCAGCAAGGGCTTCCTTGAAGTCCGAATAAATCGTCACTAACGTGACTGGCACGCCCACGCACTTAATAAACCAATAAACGAACAACAATAACTAATCCATCAAAAAGTGCATCCACAAGTCTGGCACGCCTGGTGGGACTAGAACTTCCCTTCATCTCTTCGCCGAATTAGAGGGTCCTGCGGTCCCTTCCTAAAAGACTAATTGTTCGATCTGCATATGCAGGGACGTTTACTAGGCAAGGTAATGGCGGCTACTTTCGGTCCTCTCACCGTGGAGAGACATGCTCGGGATGGCTACCTCGCCGTCCCCCTTCGCTACGGGAGCTTCCCTCTCGTTGTCGGCTTCCCCAACTTCCTCATGGCAGTGTTCGTGAACCTGTTGGACGTGGATGCGTCCGATGCTGCTGAAGTAGGCACCCTCACGCAGGGCGCCGCCAAGACTGCTACTGGCCGCCCATTGGCCCAAACCGGTGGCCCCGCCTCGGTCGAGGCGTTGAGTTGCCTCGTGCACCACGTGCGCGTCACTGCTGTCCTGTCCAACCAAGGATCGACGTCACACCGGAGGAGGTGCCGTAGAAGCCAGGCGGGGGTTACTCCCTCCGGAAGGCGGATGTCAAACTCCGACAAATCAATCATTGTCGGCAGCGTCCGGGTGCACCTAAACGGACGAAGGGCGGAGGCGATCCCGGATCGGGTCGTCCCTAATGTGCCGGTTCAGAACACTTTCCAGACACTAGCGGAGAAAGACAAGAAGAAGCCAAGCAAGGTCGAGGGGTCGGAAGAGCAGCCGGCCTACCAACCAGCAGAGAGGAAGAAGGTGTGGGTGCCCAAGGGTCCCCGAAATACTCCAGCAGCTCAGGCTGGGCCAGAACAAGTCCACCTTGAAAGAAAAAGGAGGAGGAGCCCGGTAGGGCCAACAGATGCAGAATGCCACCTGGGTCCTGCCGCCCTGTCACTACCAAGGGACGCCTGTCACCGGTGCCCCCGACACCATCACAGTCTCACCGGATCAAGGCGTCCATCCCACCGGTCACACGGTGAAGATAATGCCGTACTACACACCCCTACCCCCTTCCACTCACAGGAGGAGGTGAATGAAGTCATGAGGACCTACCTGTATGGCCCGTCAAGCACCCCGCTTGGGCGCCAGAGGCTATTGCAAGCAGTAGCCAGCATCCCATAAGTGCAAGAGCCTCAATCCCCGCCAACTGCTGAATCGAGGAACATACCAGAAGATTGTCACCGGTCCCCGCCTCGGGAAGAAGCACAGCTGCGAAGGTCAATCTTTGATAGACTGACCTTCCCTGGCCGATCAGGCAGAAGGGCATCAGGAAAGACTAGAGACATGAGGGTCTACTCTTGCAACATGGCTGGGGTTTTCGACTGATATGGGGCCCTACCCACTGAGCCCGAAGAAATGGCCAGGCTGGCCGAAAGACCAGGCCCCCTCACCAGGAGAGGAAGGGCCGCGACTAAGATAATACAGGGCCGTGCCGATGACGCCGCCCCTGAAGAACTCCTGACGACCGTCGCCGTAAATGTCATCACTACCGGAGACACTAGCGGCCTGCCATCTACCTCATCTGAGGAAGCTCCAGCACAAGAGAGAGGAGGTACTCCCGGCTCTGCTCTGAACGACCCCACTGTACTGCTCATGATGCAGCAGTATCAGCGGGAGATTGAATTGTTGAAGAAACAGTTGAATGAGAGGAACTCCCAACCCTCCAGCTCCGGACAGACTGAAGCACTGCCTGAAACCCCTGGGGGCAATGGGCAGACTTCAAAAGCATCTCCATAAGCGGCGGCACCCTCGCCAGCGCTCAACTACGGAGGAAATGCTCCTCCACTTCAACCACAGCCTACATCATGGGTTGCGCCTTCAGCTTTCACTTTCCAAGGTTCTATTACCGCACCCCAAGCCACGGTGCTGACCACGCCATTGGCTCAGGCGGCTCACTTCTACCCAAGCCCAGCCGACCCAGCGACCGTAAGTAAACTGATGTTGGAACAGATGTAGAGATGAAGCTCGCGGAGAGGGGCGACAGTGACCATGTTCCCTTTGACGCGTACCGGGTACCTTATCCGACGTACCATGCTGCCAAGAAGCTGCCACCTGGCATCACCAAACCTCCAAAGTTCGAGAAGTTTAATGGGCAAGGGTCTCCCAGGGAGTGCATTGCCTACTATGTAAACGTCATGGGCGATCTTGCTGCAGACGAATCCTACCTCGTGAAGTTCTTCGGATCTACATTGACGGGGCTCGCCTTCGAGTGGTACTCGGGCTTGCCCGCGGGGTCCATCGTCGACTGGCTCGACATGTAGAAGAAATTTAAAGAAAGGTTCTACATAGCGGAACGAGAAGTCACCATGGCGGAGCTTTACGCCACCAGACAGCGGGCCGATGAGTCTGCACTGGACTACATCAGAAGATGGAGGAACCTAAGTATGAGGTGCAAGCGCCCATTGCACCAGGAAGATGCGGTGCAGATATGTAAGCAGAACCTGAAGAAGGAGGTCCTGGAAAGGATGATCGACGCTGAGGTGAAGTCATTTGATCGCCTGAATAACATCGTGGCGGAGATCGAGGCCCTCCTGGCCCGATACTCCTCCACCCCAGCCGCATCCAGTCAGAAGGCCCGGCAAGCTGAGAAAAGGCCGGTGTCACAGGAGGTTCATGCAGTAGACTTCAAGGCATTTAAAAGGCAGAATGATAAAGAAAAAGAAGCAGCCAAATCCCTTCCGGCCAAGCCCGCCGATCGGCAAGAAGGTCCCTCTCTGTGAGAGAAAATGAGAAGCAAACTCTACTCCTTCTCCCGGGACAAAACCCGACTATTGTTCGAATGGGATACCAAATACCAGAGCCGAAGAGACCAGGCGACTTGAGAAAGAAGGACGACCCTCGTTTTTGTCCGTATCATCAGATGGTCGGGCATAGCATTGAAGACTGCTACATCTTCAAAGACATCATTGAGTCTTTGATTAAGAAGGGAGAGCTCGACATGGGGGAGCTCAGGGTGGAGCCCCCGCTGCTGCATGAAATGCCTAACTTGGCTCCCACTGTCAACATGGTGTCGCTGTATCAACAGCTGCCTAAGGAGGTGTCAGAAGCTAGCACCCTGCACACCTATGAGGCTTTCGTCCGGGGACCGGCCGAAGAACAGGGAGGTTGGCAGTCTGTCCCGAAGAAGACTAGAAGAAGAAGGCAACCACCTCGGCCCAATCCGGGAATTCACATGAAGGGTGTTACACCTAGGCCCCCACTGCCACCGGTAACCCCGGTATGGCACGACACAGCCCCAAGGCTAGTCGTGAGGCGTCTGACCCACAACAAGAAAGAGCTCATCCCGATGCGAATGCACAAGGAGGCCAGCCCCGCAGTTAAGCGGCTGCAGGCCCAGATTGAGGAAATGGAGGAGTACAAGCAGCCTGAGTTCTGGCCCGTCGAACTCCAGGAGTATATCCCTTGGGAGCAGCTCCAGGCACTAGAGATCTCCCCCGAGGCCGAAGGCGAGCTGGGAGCGGAAGAAGACCCTCCTCTGTGGGGCAAGTTCCCTCGTGAGCAACCACCACCTAAAGAAAGGAAGAAGAGGAAGAACAAGAAGAAGGCCAAGGCCAAGAAGAAAGAGGAAGTGATGCTATCTTGCAACACCCTATCAGCTTTGTTCGACACCGCCATGTCCTTGAAAGAGGAAGAAGAGGAAGGCCGTCCCGAGCTGGTGGAGATTGACCAAGCTGAGGCCTCTACCTCCTAGCACACCACTAGATCGGGGAAGAAATGGGGACGCCCTCAGCAGGCCGACCATAACATCCTGTTCAAGGGAGAATCAACATACCATGTACTTGAACCAAAGGTCAAAGGTGTAGAAATTCCCCCTCCTTCTGGACTCTACCCAGAAAACCCAAGCGGCCAGAGTGCCCCTTCGTTCGTTGAGTTCTTACAGTCAAGGAGCGGCAAGCAACCCCATCCGCAGTCTCTCCTCCCCCAGCAAAAGAAGGAGATGATAACACCCCAAATCTTGCCAAATTCATGGAAGAAAGGGAACCATCCCAGCAGTTGACGCAAGCCCGAAATTCATCCGGTGAAGGGAGCGGCCTCCCTCCCGAGCCGGCCCCTCGACCGCGAAATGATAACAAGCGGGACAGTACTGAAGAAATGAGGTTGGCCAGTGTCAAGGCCATTAGCATAATCATGGAGCACCTTAAAAGAATCCCAACGAGATTCACGGTCTAGGAAATACTCTCCCTCGATGAAGGAGCTCGACAAGCCCTCATTGCAGCCCTACACACCCTGGCTTACTTTGAAAGCTACTTCGCCGAGGAGCGGGCCGAGGTGAACGTGACCTTCACAGAGGAAGATATGCTGCTACCTACAAGCAACCACAACAGACCACTGTTCATGTAGGGGCAGTTGAATGGGCAGCCCGTCAACAAGATACTAATTGATGCGGGAGCGGCAGTCAATATACTCCCGTACATGATATACCAGAAGTACTACTTTGATGTGCACCTAGTCGAAGTCCACAACATGAAGATCGCTGGCTTCAACCAGAAGTATGAAGTCCCCATGGGAACCGAGGAGTTCAGCCTCACCCTGGGCGACCTCACCACTAGGGTGCAATTCTATGTGATCAATTCCAACACTACTTACAAGGCATTGCTGGGTCGCCCCAGGCTGCACCAGAATCAGGTGGTGGCATCCACCTTACACCAGTGCATTAAGTACCTATGCAATGGGAAAGAGAAGAGGGTTTTTGCAGATCTTCACTCTTTTGAAGTGTTCGAGTGCCACCTGCTCGATTCCAAGCTGTACCTGGAAGGATCTGAGGAGGCTCCTTGCACCTCTCACGACAAGGGGAAAGAAAAGAAGAAGGCCGAGCCGAGCAGGTGGTTCCCTCCGCCGCCGCCCGGGTATGTGGCACCCCCAGAAGTGTCTGTTGTTTCTGAAACTAGGGGGCCGATCAAGGCAATTCCCTCTGTTATTTGCGCTCCTTCGGGGGCACAACACCTTGAAGACTTGCTCGAGGACGTCAGGGTACCACCGGGCATCTTCAAGCCCATAGCAGAGACCGACTGTCACACAGTCAAACCATTGAAAACTTGGGAGGTGCCCAACATTGACGGGAAGCCTATAGTCTTCTACATAGCAAGGGAGCGACCTATCAAGGGAGATGATGACTGCAAACTCCCTGAAGAATTATGTGACCCTATGGTCCCAATCGCGGGACTCCCTTATATGGCGCCCCGTATGGCGGAAATGGCCAGGAGGCAGGGGATTCCCCTTTGCCAACCGGCAAGCAAAAAGAAGATGTTCAGAGAAATGTGGCACCCGCCAAACATGGACCGGAGCCTGTTGCAAGTCACTCGGCATCCAGGCCTAGGCTTCTCAGCCGAAGAATTCTACGAGGTTGATGTCATCTCAGCCTCAGCATCAGCAAGCGGTAGCCCCTCTGAGGAAGCCGATGCCCAGGGGGGTCGAGGGCCAGACTCGTCTCCCACTTCAGAGTGTCAGCCCGCAAGACGAGGAGGTCTTCCTCTGGAACCCGCCTTTGTATAGGGATATAGAGATGGTTCCACCCCTTGTCCAAGAACCGACCCTAAATGGCCGGGCTGAAGGAACACTTCCACTCCAATCTGGCACAGAGGCGGCAAACAGCAATATGGGTTGTACCGTGGACCTCACTCAATACGATCCTATTATGCTCGCCCTCTGCTACCAGCAGTAGCAAGAGATCAAGATGCTGAAGATACAACTGGCAGAGACAACCTCCCTTTTGTCCGACCTGATCAGGAACATCGCCTCCCGACAGAGCCCGTGCACCAGCCAGTCTTCAAGCACCGGCTCCAGGGCTCTCGCGCGTCCAGGCAGGGAAGACAGAGAAGTTGCTACTCCATCAACTAGCCGGCCGGCGAACCAAGGCATCACATTACGGGAAAGGATGCAGAGGCCCTACTCCTTCCCAAGGAACAAGACAAGAAGGATCTTCGAGTGGGCTTGTCACTATCGCAAGATCTCCCTCCCGGAGTCCAAGAGGCCACAGGACGCCCGAAGAAGCAGTGATCCTCTTTTCTGTCCCTACCATCGGATACTGAGCCATCCTACTGAAGACTGTTGTTGCTTCAAAGACATTGCTCAGGGCCTGATCGAAAGGGGCGAGCTCAAGATGGGAAGGTACGAGGTGATCCCTCCACGTCCCCGTGTGGCAGATGTCTAAGAAAGGGGCATATATATTGTGTCAATCCTATACCAAACCTCTAGAGGGGCATCGGAAGGTGAACAAGACTCGCGGCTGGAGGTGGAACAAGCTCGGGCGTGGCAGGAGGCCGGCCCAGCCCTCATGGGGGCCGTCTACGATGACTACCAGGAAGCACCTGAAGAAGTCATCCACCTCTTCAGTCCGTCGAATAGACCGCAGTCTCCGATGCCTGTAAATGAAGCGCCGCATGAGGACGCTCCTTACAAATGCTGGGAACACGTTGAAGCGGAGGCCGTCACAGGTTATGACGACGTCTCGCAAGACCAGGAAGCTGGAGGGCCTACCACCCCTAGGGGCAACCATGTGTCGGGTTACTGCTAAAGCAGTCAGGAGGCATGTCATCGGTGCCATCACCAACCTTAAAGCCAGAGGAGGAGACGAGCAGTGCCCCATCTCTCAATGAGGCAGAGCGAGATGGAGTGTTCGAGGTCCTTGAGACAGAAGAGGAGGACCAGGATTTCATCGATCTACTCCCGGATCCCCCAGAGATTGAAGATGGCGGCCAAGCCACCGTTGATGAACTCGTCAAGGTTAACCTCGGCACGGAAGGTGATCCCAGGCCGACCTTTCTCAGTACTCTTCTGTCTCCCGGGGAACGAGAGCAGTACATAAAACTTCTGCAAGAGTTTCGGGACTACTTTGCCTGGAATTATAAAGAGATGCCTAGTCTAAGCCCCAACGTGGCCCAGCACATGTTAGCCATCGATCCCAAGATCAAGCCGATGAAATAGCCCCCTCGGCGCATGAGGCCTGAATTAATTAGCCAAATTTGTAAGGAAGTCGACAAACTTATTGACGTTGACTTCGTGTCCGAGAACCAGTACACGACTTGGTTGGCCAATATTATACCGGTGAAGAAGAAGAATGGACAAATTAGGATCTACATGGACTTCCACGACCTAAACAAAGTGTGCCCGAAAGATGCCTTTCCGGTGCCTATCACTAAAGTGATGATTGACGCGACCACTGGTCACGAGGCACTATCCTTCATGGACGGGTCGTCCGGCTACAATCAAATATGGATATCGGAGCATGACCGAGTTCATACGGCGTTCCGGTCACCCAAAGGGATATTCCACTACAAGAGAATGCCCTTTGGTCTCAAGAAAGCCGGGGCAACTTACCAGCGAGCAAAGACCAAGATATTCGACGAGCTACTATATAGCAAGGCCGAATGTTTCATTGATGATTTGGTCGTCAAGACCAAGAAGAGGGAGGATCATCTCCACGACCTCAGGGTCATTTTCCAAAGATTGCGACAGTATGAGCTGAAGATAAATCCGATGAAGTGTGCCTTCGGCGTCTCCAGCGGAAGATTTCTTGGCTTTGTAGTCCGGTACAGGGGAATTGAGATTGACCCCGCCAAGATTAAAGCTATTCAGGAGTTGCCGCCTCCGAAGAACCTAGGGAGCTCAGGTCCCTTCAAGGTCGGCTGGCCTACATCCGTAGGTTCATCTTCAACCTGTTGGGGCGCTGTCAGCCATTCCACAAACTGATGACAAAGAATGCACCTTTCTATTGGAGCCAGGAATGTCAGAGGGCCCTGGATCAGCTGAAAGAATATTTAAAGATGCCACCCGTGTTGGGGGCGCCAGTGAAGGGGAGGCCGCTTGATGGGAATCTACACCGGGCACTGACTTTTTATTTTTTGTACTTGTGTCCTTTAGTTTATTTTTATATCCTTGGGAAAGTATGTACGCAATTGTAAGGCTTTATAAGCCACTTTGTCATTCTCTTGGATTCTTTGGGTTTTTGTGCAAATTGTCAGTGGGTCTAGCAAATGGACCCTTACTCCCCCATTGGTCCACCTCATCCATGTGGGGCTGGTCAAAAGCCTAGGTGGAATCTAGAAGGTCAATTGGACACATGGGAGACAAGGTGGACAAAAAGTCCAATTTGGAACCCCTTGGTCAAGGGGGCGCCCCCCTCCACTAACCCTCCTTTATTTTTGTTTAATATGGTTCCAAACCACATGGGTTAATTAGTTTTGACCTTCCTAGTTTGCCCTCCCTAACCCTTGATCTGAGGGTATTAAGAGTCTTTTTACATTTATTATAAATACTTGTATTTCCACATTTTGTTAGAATTAATGAAGTGAAAAAGTTGGAAATTGCCAAGAGCTCCCAAGGAGGGTGCGCCCCTCTCCCCTATTCCCTCTAGTTCTTCTTCTTCCTCCAGTATTTCAAGGTTTAGACCCCTTCTATCTTAGCCCCTCTACCTCTGGTTTCTGATTCTGCCGCCGCCGCCATCGCACCGCCATCGCGCCGCCATCTTCATCGCCAGAATTTTGTCTCCATCAGGACAGAAGCTCATCTCCAGATTTTTATCTCAGGTTATTGTTGTCTGATCGAGCCCAAATTTTGCGGGTTTGTTTTGTCCATCTCCCTTAACCTCCAGTTTAAATTTTGTGTCATTTGGACGTCGTTTGGTATTTTTCCCATAATTTTGTTTGTCATCTCAGTAATCTGCCCTTTTGCAGATCTACGGGACAGAGTCTCCTTGCTGCATTTTCCCCACCCACTTAGAAAATTTCAGAAAATCCCAACAAATTCTCAGGTGTTCCTTACGTATACCCCCTTCCACCATAATTTTCGTGGAGTCTAAAAAAATCCGTTTCCCTTCGGTCAAAGGTCAGTCTCAGGAAAAACACAGTCTACCATGTGTATCTGTCAATCCGGGTCAGAAAACAAAACGGTGTTATAGTCATTATCATCTTCAATCCGTTCAGTGGATGGAGCTGTAAAAAATATATGTTGTAGTTATGTGGGTGCTCTTTCCAACAGTACCAGCCACGTCTCGATCGGCCTTCGTATCTGAGCACCATAATTCTTGCCGTCGAGGCGCGCAAATCTGTTCTCTGTGCAGATCAGAAATCTTAGTCCGAGAAGAATTCAAGCAAAAATATCAAAAGTCAACTTATGGAACCGCCACTTCAGGGAGTCGATCAAGGACATCCCACCATCGTCCCAGCCAAGCGGCGCCTTCAGAAGACCTCAGGAGGGCGTCGTTCCTTTGGAATCCGCACCTTGCTGTCCAGCGAGTCAGAACCGAGTCGGCGCAGAACCGAGTCGGACCAGCAGGCCGAGTTCGTGCCATACGCACCTCCAGATTACTGCCCGTCAACCCAGGGTCGGTCCTCCCGGGCCCCACTTGTAGCCCTTTACCTCCCTGCGTGGAGTGCGCAATAAAATTCACTGTTGTAATTAACTTTTACCGTTGTTACTGGGAGTTACCGTACTTGGCCGGGAACGTCTTCCCCACGCCCGGAGCATGGAGGTACACTCGCCACCCTCTTCGTAGGCATTGCTTTACTCGTATATTTTTGTATATGCCGCTGCATGAGTGATAGATTATCCAGCTTGTTATCATTTTATCACCCCTGCGAGAGCGAGAGTGAGTGACCGTCCCGTGACTCGACCCAAGTTAACGCGGAAAGGCCGATACCCGAGGCTCACTGCCAGTTTCTCAACCGCGCACGGTCTACGTCTTCCCTCGCATAGGGACGATCGCGAGCTAGAGTCCCAGGTCGCGTGTCCGTCCTGCATCAATTTGGTATCAGAGCGCCAGTTGAGTCTAGGGTAGTCATTTGCAAAACTCCAAATAAAAAAAGAGTCGTTTAAGTCGCGTCTAGGGCTAAGTCGGTCTAAGGTTGCATTTGCATACCATTAATCGGTATATCAAAAGGTGTTGTCCGAACGTTAGGCTACGCCTTTCGGGAAGGCCGCACACTTGCACGAGTGATCTTCGGATCGATTAACTCCGCCATGTATCGAATCTTGGTTTTGTCTAGGTGTGTAGTCGAGTCCCATTTTAACTTTACATTTGCATCGCATTCTAAGTCGTGTCTAGGTGCTTGCATTAGTTGGCATAACATTTTGCTTGTAAAACAAAAACAAAAAAAAATGATCTTGCATGACCATTCCTAGGGGATCCAACCCCATCTTTGCAACCATGGCCGCACCCCGAGCCCTTAGTTCCGTTGAAGTGGCCGCCATGTTCCAAGCCCTTATGGGACAAATGCAAGGGTTGACTACATGTATAGACGGGTTGGATACATGCTTGGATGTATTGACCACAGCGGTAGATCGGATGGAAGGGTTGAGTCCGCGAGTGGATGGCCTAGGCCTGCCTGAGCCTTACATCTCGGTGTCACCCCAAGGACCCCTTCTCCACTAGGAGGACAATCCTTCACCCCCCGAGAGTGCTCCATTGTCACCCTCACCTTCCGATCTTATTTCGGAGCCCTCCTATTTGGAACCACCTCAGCCCGAGCCACCTGTATTTCTAACGGGTACGCTATACATAGCCGAGCCACTTCTTAGTTGGCTCAAAGATGGCTTGGTCCCACCTCCTTACCCATCTATGGACCCCACCTTACCTCTAGTGTCCGTCAACTCCTACCACACGACATTCCGGTCTAGTCACCATGTTGATACATTGGGTGACCTTATTCCATGTTTAGGTTGGCAATGGAAGTTGACGCACTTATTGGCCCGAGGCTTCGACCAACCCACTAGTCGTAGCTTCACCCATCCGGCCATAGGGTCCATTACCTCCGTGTGCACCATGGGTTGTGTCACCACGGAGATTCTTTTATTCTTCCCGATGCCGGCCGAGTCCGACTTCGTTCCCTTTTGCCCAAGGGAGGAATCCTATTTTCCAGACCTGACTGTCGTCCCACCGACCACAATGTATGACGGTGATTGTGAATTCCTAAATTGGGACCGAGTCATGGGGGAACCCACTTCATGGGGTCATACCTTCTTTGACCCTTTTGACCCCTTCACTAGTGAACCTCCCGATCATATTCACTCCACTTCTTCCAAGGAGTTCACTATCCCACCCTTACCCCTCGATCTAGTTGGCAAGTCGTACCTACGTCTAGGGGTAATGACGAGGGTAGTTTTGGATCTCCTAGCCCTTCCCCACCCAAATCCCATAGGTCGCCAATGCATGAGTGGTACATCTTAGGGTGTCTAGGAGTCGTCCATTCCGTCAACCATCGAGTACATCTAGTGTATGCATGGCACATATTCAGGTGTCCTGGTCCACCATCGCCTATGCGTAGGTCGGACTAACATTAGGTTTGTTTAGGGTCTTTGTGAGTCTTTGTTTCGTTTGTCTGTCGTGTGTTTGTGCATACATCGAGTCAAGTCGGTTTGTACGCTTGCGTTGTTAGTCCCTTGCGAGTTCGAGACTAGTTGGACTTCGGGATCGGGTTTACTTCATATGTCGGATCTAGTCACATAAGGGACAAGCGGTGATTCCCAGTGAGTCTTCGAGCCGCCTTCCCTCCTTTGAGAGTGACCCCACCCCAGAGTGTCCACCTCTGGCCTCATTCCCATGGTAGCGTGCGCATATCGAATCTATACGGGATGAGCAGGTGTCGATTGCATGGAGTGGAGCGTACTCCGCGCTTCCAGGTTCGGTGACGGATCCACCGGAGCTACTCGAGCAACCGTACCCCTTACTCGACGGGGTCGAGTTCTTCCCACCCGGGGAGAATTGATGGGAATCTACACCGGGCACTGACTTTTTATTTTTTGTACTTGTGTCCTTTAGTTTATTTTTATATCCTTGAGAAAGTATGTACACAATTGTAAGACTTTATAAGCAACTTTGTCATTCCCTTGGATTCTTTGGGTTTTTGTGCAAATTGTCAGTGGGTCCAGCAAAGGGACCCTCACTCCTTCCCCATTGGTCCACCTCATCAATGTGGGGCTGGTCAAAAGCCTAGGTGGCATCTAGAAGGTCAATTGGACACATGGGAGACAAGGTGGACAAAAAGTCCAATTTGGAACCCCTTGGTCAAGGGGGCGCCCCCCTCCACTAACCCTCTTTTATTTTTGTTTAATGTGATTCCAAACCACATGGGTTAATTAGTTTTGACCTTCCTAGTTTGCCCTCCCTAACCCTAGATCTGAGGGTATTAAGAGACTTTTTACATTTATTATAAATACTTGTATTTCCACATTTTGTTAGAATTAATGAAGTGAAAAAGTTGGAAATTGCCAAGAGCTCCCAAGGAGGGTGCGCCCCTCTCCTCTCTTCCCTCTGGTTCTTCTTCTTCCTCCAGCATTTCAGGGTTTAGATCCCTTCTATCTTAGCCCCTCTACCTCTGGTTTCTGATTCTGCCGCCGCCGCCGCCGCCATCGCTCCGCCATCGTGCCGCCGTCTTCATCACCAAAATTCTATCTCCATCAGGATAGAAGCTCATCTCTAGATTTTTATCTTTGGTTCTTGCTATCTGATCGAGCCCTAATTTTGAGGGTTTGTTCTGTCCATCTCCCTTAACCTCCCGTTTAAATTTTGTGTCATTTGAACGTCGTTTAGTATTTTTCCCATAATTTTATTTGTCATCTCAGTAATCTGCCCTTTTGCAGATCTACGGGATAGAGTCTCCTTGCTGCATTTTTTCCACCCACTTAGAAAATTTTAGAAAATCCCAAAACACTCCCAGGTGTTCCTCACGTATACCCCATTTCACCATAATTTTCGTGGAGTCTAGAAAAATCCTTTTCGCTTCGGTCAAAGGTCAGTCTCAGGAAAAACACAGTCTGCCCTGTGTGTCTATCAGTCCGGGTCAGAAAACAAAACGGTGTTACAGTCATTATCATCTTCAATCCGTTCAGTAGATAGAGCTGTGAAAAATATATGTTGTAGTTCTGTGGGTGCTCTTTCCAACGGTACTAGCCACGCCTCGATGGGCCTCCGGATCTGAGCACCATAATTCTTGCCGCCAAGGCGCGCAAATTTATTCTCTGTGCAGATCAGAAATCTCAGTCCGAGAAGAATTCAAGCAAAAATATCAAAAGTCAACTTCTGGAACCGCCACTTCAGGGAGTCGATCAAGGACATCCCGCCATCGTCCCAGTCAAGCAGCGCCTTCAGAAGACCTCAGGAGGGTGTCGTTCCTTTGGAATCTGTGCCTTACTGTCCAGCGAGTCAGAACCGAGTCAACGCAGTACCGAGTCGGCGCAGGACCGAGTCGGACCAGCAGGCCGAGTTCGTGCCGTACGCACCTCCAGATTACTGCCCGTCATCCCAGGGTCAGTCCTCCCGGGCCCCACTTGTAGCCCTTTACCTCCCTGCGTGGAGTGGACAATAAAATTCACTGTTGTAATTAACTTTTACCGTTGTTACCGAGAGTTACCGTACTTGGCCGGGAACGTCTTCCCTACGCCCGGAGCATGGAGATACACTCGCCACCCTCCTCGTAGGCATTGTTTTACTTGTATATTTTTGTATATGCCGCTGCATGAGTGATAGATTATCTAACTTGTTATCATTTTATCACCGCTGCGAGAGCGAGAGTGAGTGACCGTCCCATGACTCGACCCGAGTTAACGCGGAAAGGCCGATACCCGAGACTCACTACCGATTTCTCAACCGCGCACGGCCCACGTCTTACCTCGCATAGGGATGATCGCGAGCTAGAGTCCCAGGTCACGTGTCCATCCCGCATCACTGCTCATCCTATATATAGCCGCCACCGAGTGTTCACTGGGGGCGTTGCTCGCCCAGAATAATGATGAGGGGAAGGAGCAGGCACTCTATTACCTCAGTCGGAGCCTGGTTGGGGTGAAAGGAAGGTACACCCCAATCGAAAAGGCCTGCTTGGACTTGATCTTCGATGCTAAGAAGCTAAGGCATTATATGATGTCACATGAGGTACAGTTGATATCAAGAGCCGACCCCGTCAAGTACATCCTTTCTCAGCCAACACTAAAGGGACGCCTTGGTAAGTGGGCGGTGTTGCTGATGGAGTTCGACATCACCTACGTGCCGTAGAAGGCCGTTAAGGGTCAAACCATAGCAGACTTCCTCACGGCGCACTCTATGCCCGAGGATTCTCCGCTGACGATAGAATTGCCCGAAGATGAGGCATTGGAGGTGAATCACATCCGACAAGCCACGTGGCAATTGTACTTTGACAGGGCGTCAAGGGCGGAAACTAGCTCGACGGGGCGCACCAAAATAAGGGCCGGGGTCGGTATCGTCCTCAAATCCCCAGAGGGGGAAGTGTTGCACACATCCTACTCCATCAGCAAGCCCTGCACAAACAATGAGGTGGAGTATGAAGCCTTGATCATTGGCCTCCAGGTCGTGCTGCACATGGAGATCCGGATGCTACAAGTCTTCGGCGACTCACTACTGATCGTCAGATAGGTCCAAGGACAGTTTGATGTCCGGAAGCCTGAACTACTCCCGTACCACGCCAAGGCTAAATAGCTCATGGGGCACTTCTACCTCATCGAGATAGGCCATGTGGCCAGGGGGGAGAATGCACAGGCTGATGCTCTGGCCAAGCTGGCAAGCTCGTTGGCAATCCCTCCAGGAGAGTCACTCGATATACGGGTGATTAATCGACGTCAAGTCCCCAGCATGCTGGAGGAGCCCGAAGAAGAAGAAGAAGAATGTGAAGTCGCCTCGGTAGAGGTGGCCGTCTCACTTGACTGGAGAGAGCCCCTGCTGCAGTGGTTCAAGTACCAGCAGCTGCCCAAACAGAGAGAAGAGAAGATTAAGTTGATCAGAATAAAGGACTCCTACGAGGTCCGAAATGGAATCTTATTCCGAATCATGGCTGATGCCAAAAGGAAGGTCCTCCTACGGTGTTTGTCTACTGAGGAGGCCTGGAAAGTTATGAAAGAGGTCCATGCCGGGATGGCAGGCGCACATCAGGCAGGCCCTAAAATGAAGATTGAAATCAAGAAGTTAGGCTATTACTGGCCGATGATGTTCGATGATTGCAGCAAGTATGCCAAGTCATGCCAAAAATGCCAGGAGCACGCAATGGTCCCTAGGCGGCCTCCCACACAGTTGCACCCGACAGCACCTAGCTGGCCGTTTGCTCAGTGGGGAACCGACGTAGTGGGCCCATTGCCCCCATCCTCTTCAGGGTGTAAGTACATTTTGGCAATAATAGATTACTTCTCCCGATGGGCAGAGGCTGTAGCTTTGAGGGAAGTGACAGGGGAAATTGTAGCC
Source organism: Amorphophallus konjac (assembly GCA_022559845.1). Taxonomy (NCBI): domain Eukaryota; kingdom Viridiplantae; phylum Streptophyta; class Magnoliopsida; order Alismatales; family Araceae; genus Amorphophallus; species Amorphophallus konjac. Next base: position 27,339,095 of record CM040120.1, read on the forward strand.
CGATTCATCCGGTGAAATGTGATTTTTCGATTCGGAATTCCTAGCCAAATCGTGTCAGACAACGAAAATCATTTCCGAAATCAAATGGTCTATAGGTTGGCTGAAAAGTACAAGATTGATTGGAGGACCTCCACCCCAAAGAACCCTCTCGCTGGCCGAATGTTAGCCTACGGGCCCCTGGCCTCCGTAAAAAATTAGTAGTTAGCCCGATAGTCCTCAATTGATGGCAAACGAGTCGAAATTGAATGCACGCCTTATTCGAACCTTCTGTCCGGACCAGGGAAGAGAGAATAAACCTTTTTCTTTACGTTGACACTAACCCCGTGTTAACGAATCAACAAAGAGACAAAGAAGCTAGGTTGGTCTCCAACACCCTGTCGGTCGCGACAAATTCACGGCTGATTCGGACATTTTGTTCAGACCAGGAAAGAGAGAATAAACCATTTTCCTTGCATTGACACTAACCCCGTGTTAACGAGTCAACAAAGAGACGAAGAAACTACGTCGGTCCCCGACTCCTTGTCGACATCGATGAATAAACCAATGGCCTAGACCTTCCGTCTAAGGCCATGAACAAAAAAACCCTTGCTTTGGCATTACCCCGTGTCAATGAATAAACCACGTCGGTCCCCGACTCCCTGTCGACATCGACGAATAAACTGGTGGCCCAGACCTTCCATTTGAGGCCATGAACAAAAAGACCCTTGCTTTGGCACTAATCCCGTGTCAATGAATAAACCACGTCAGTCCCCGACTCCCTATCGACATCGACGAATGAACTGGTGGCCCAGACCTTACGTCTGAAGCCATGAACAAAAGACCCTTGCTTTGGCACTAACCCCATGTCAATGAATAAACCACGTCAATCTATGGCGCTTTGCCGGCACTGACGAATAAGCCCTTGGCTCAAACTTCTCATTCAAACCAATGAACACATAAACTCCTCCCGTTCCACCGGGCCCCTTTGCAAAGCCTTCGGCTCAGACCTCCCATCCGAGTCGATGAGTGAACATCCTTCCTTAACTCAGCACGAGTCGCCGACCCCTCTCGGGATCGACCTCACCTAGTCGGCTTAGGCCTTTCGCCCAGATCGATGCATAGAATCCTGTCTCTTTGCTTTGGCATAGACCCCATGCCGATGACTGAACCCCCCACTCGGGCTAGATGTCTCGGTCCGCGTGTCTATGTGGTGAAGCAATCCCCTCATCCCTTCGATGAAGGGGTGAGCGCTTTCCCGCGAATTTATACCGGACCAATGATTTCTCAGCTCGGAGAATAGAGCAATATACTGAAGAGATCCACACCCGCGAGCCTTGCGCATTCTTCCCTCACTTGCGTCGCCCGCGACTGGGGGGCATTTGTGGACACCAACAAAAATATGAAGAAGAAAGGGGAAGCCCATTTGCTAGATGGGCCAAGTATGTGGGAAGGCCCAAATATGAGAGAAACCCAAATAAGATAAGAGAAGAATCAGAAGAGGGCACATACATAAAATCAGAGGAAGAAGGGGGGCCAAGAGAAATGGAGAGGGGATTTCAAAAAAAAATATGAAATAGGAGGAAATTTGGCGAACACTGTTCACCCAGTGTCTGCCTCACTCCTCGCGTGTCTCCCCTCTCTAGCTTCTCTCTCACACGCGAAGCAACCGCGTTGGCCGGCCACGGCGACCAGCGATCTACAGCAGCGACCACCAGCCCCCTGTCGACGCCTGGTGGATCTTCGTACCAGTCCGAACGAAGGCCCTTGCTCCCGGTCCTGTGCATTCAATCCTCGCGGAGCTCCGTTCTCAAGAGTAGCGGCGCGCAGCACCATTCCGGCAAGCCTCGATTCCCCGATGACGAAGGTAGGCGTGCGGACATCCCACAAGGGGAAACCCCGCTCCCGGCGAGCCCCGTCCAGTGAAGCAACCGCTGCAACATGCCACGGGAAGAGCGCCAGCAACATCCGAGAATCAGAAGCAAGAGCTAGAGAAGGCTCCCTTCGAACGAGGAGGCTCCGACCCCCCTATAAGAAGCCCCCTGTAGTGAAGAGAAAGTTTCTTGGCTGGATAAGCTTTGGTTAGTTAGTCCTTCATCCGGCCTCCCTGGTAGTTCAGCTTGCTGAGATTTTCCCCCTTCTTTTGTTCTTGAGCGCCCGATTCTGTGAGGGAGATAAAAAGGGGGAGTGAGCTTTGTTGTGTCCCTGAGGTCATTTGAGTCATTAGACATCATTCTATAGTCAAATGCATTCTGTGGTATTCTTGGTTTTGATAATGGCTAAACACTATTAGTCATTGTTATTTTTTTTACTCTTATGTGACTGACATACGGGATGGTTCGTTCATGACAGATATACCAATGAATGCACAAGGAATCAACTGGCAATGGCAAAAGTGAAAGCTCATTGATCGCGCCCAAGCAAAGATACAAATCTCATCACTTGTACAGGCAAAAGTCGACATTTCATACTTGGCTAGTCACTAATCCAAGGTCAATGCACGAAGACGTATAACCAAGAGAATCCAAGGCTAAAGACTGAGTTGATACGTTCTAGACCAACAAGGATGAAGTCACGAACATGAACGGGATGCTAAAGAGGTCAAGCGACGAAGCTAGAACAGAAAACGGACCGACCCGGGCAAGCCGGGTTCTGCCCAGCTGGCGGTCGACCGCCCCAGCCAGGGATCTCCCCGACTGTAGTCTGTCAGCTGTAGGTCGACCGCCAGCCAGTGTAGGTCGACCGAAAATCCCAGGGATTGCCCGTTTGCATATTTCTCAGTACAGGTCGACCGCCAGAAGCTGCAGGTCGACCGCCAGCACCGAGCCTTCATTGTTGACTTTGTTTCCAACTTCGAAAAAGGCCATTCAACCTTGATTTGTTTAATCCTAAAGACACCTAATCCCCCACAAATTGTGGATCTGGTCTAGGGGGTGTCCATAGACCATTCAAGGTTTATAAAACTCTTGTAAGAGGGTTAGAAACCCTAATGCTTCAAGAGGGTTACAAGGGTGGCTGCAAGGGAGGTTGCAAGAGAGCTTGGAGACGAGCTACTGTTCACGTGAACAGTAGTTCGTGAAGGAGTTCTTCATCCAATCAAAGGGGAATCAAGTTCAAATCAAAGCCAGCAAACCTCAAGGAAGATTACATCAAAGCAAGGCTATCAAAGTGATCCAAGGAGGCCGGTTTGATTCAAGTTCTTCAAAGGAAATCATCTTCATCCATTCAAGTTCTTTCAAGCTCATCCAAGGTGATATTTCAAGCATTCAAACTCCTAGAAGCTAAAGAAGCAATCAAGATTCAAGGTAGCTTCATCATCTCCTTCATTCATTCAAAGAAATTCAAAGAGAAGATCAAGAAAGAAGAATTGAAGGAAGAGGTACTGTTCACGTGAACAGTACTCCGTGAAGAACATTCATCCAATCAAGGGTGAATCAAGAAGATTGAGTTGAAGCCAAGAGGAGCCTTGTTGCTGATCAACATTTCATACAAGGGCCAATTCATTTTCACTCATAACTCAATCTCTTGTTTTAATTCATTCACATTTGTTTCATTTTCATTATTGTTTAAACATTGAAAGTGTGATTCATCCCTACCGGTGGTTAGTAGGAAGGCAATTGGAGGGTGTTCCAATTTGCGGTTGACATCCCTACCAGGTGATGAGTAGGAAGGCAATCGGTGGTTTCCGATTTGCGGTTTGGTGCGTTGCACAAGTGAAGCCTCACCGGGTTTTGGTGAGGGGTGGACGTAGGGCTGAGGATTCAGTCCGAACCACCTTAAAAATCCTGTCTAGTGTGGTTTGCTTGTGTGATTGATTCGTTCTAGATGCATGCTTAGGATCGAATTATTATATATCTTGCTTCTCTTGCTAAGTGAATCATAGCATACTTGGAAGCTAGTTTCTATTCCGCTGTAATTCATTTTAACTAGCTGTTTAGAGGGCCGCATTGCGAAAAGTGGGGCTGATCTATTCACCCCTCCCCTCTAGATCCGCTATCCACCACTCAACAAGTGGTATCAGAGCCTAATCTCTCATTATGGGGTCCAACGACCTTGAGGGAAATGGTGGATCAGCGTCCAAGGGTTTTCTACCTGAATGACATGCTGTGAATAGGCCTCCTTATTTCACTGGATCTAATTATCCCTATTGGAAACATCGTATGCAGGTGTTCATTCGCGCCCAAGACTACGAACTTTGGCGAGTGATCAACAAAGGTCCGTATGAGCTTACGGATAATGAGGACTTGTGGACCAAAGAACAGATAAGGCAATCCACTGTCAATTGGAATGCTAAACACATCATGCAATGCTCACTCCATCCAGTAGAATTCTCAAGAGTGGCTACCTGCGCATCTGCAAAACAAATGTGGGATAAGTTAGAGGTAATCTACGAAGAAACCTCTCAGGTACGAGAAACAAAAGCCAACATTCTAGTTTCTGAATATGAAATGTTCCGCATGAAGCCTGATGAGTCAATTCGAGATATGTATGCTCGATTGACTGTGCTTACTAATAGTTTAACTGATTTGGGAAAGAAATATACAGAGCAAGAAATTGTAGGAAAAATTCTCAGATCATTAACTCCAGCATGGCACACGAAGGCTACCGTGGTGGAAGAATCCAGAGATCTTTCCACTACAAAGGTAGATGAACTCATTGGGTCACTAATGACCTATGAGATCAACCTTAAGAGCAAAGAGGTTGAGGCACCAAAGAAAAAGTCTTTAGCTCTTAAAGCAGGACCTAGCCGTCAAAGCTCCTCTGATGAAAGTGAGGATTCAGCTAGTGAGCGAGATGAGGATGACGTGGCCATGCTTACACGTAAGTTTGGAAAAGAGGTTCTTCAGAGGAAGATCTAAGGTGAGAAATGGTTTCAAAACTAATTCTAAAAAATTCAAGAAACCTGAAAAAATCATTTGTTACTCTTGCAATAAACCAGGGCATTACAAGACTGATTGTCCTGACAGACTCAAAAAGACTGACAAATGGAAGGGCAAGAAGAAGAACAAGGCCATGGTGTCCACTTGGAGCGACGAGGAAGAAAGTGATGATGAAACCAGCTCCTCGGACAAGGAAAGAGGAGATCTTTGCCTTATGGCCAAAGGTGACGAAGAAACCGAGGTAACTTCTCCATTTGAAGATTATACTGTTGATGATTGGGAGGAAGCACATATACAACTGATGGAAAAATATAGCATGTACAAAAAGGAAAATAAATCATTGAAAAAGAAAATCAATTCTTTTGTGCATGATCATGAAACCAATCATAAGAATGCTATACTTGAGACTGAAATTGAAGATCTTAAGAAAATGATTGAAAATTTGGAGGAAGGAAGAAAAGAAATGGCTGACTTGGAAATTCAAAATGAAGACTTGAGAAATGAAATTGATAGCATGAAGCTCAAAATGCAAAGCTATGAAAAAGATAGTAAATTGAGCAATGAAAAGTATGAAGCTGTCAAACAAGTCAACATTCAACTTCTTCAAAATATCGAAAACCTACAAAAAGAGTTGAAGGATAAACAACAATCTTTAGAAAAGTTTGTGGATGGAAGAGAAAACCTAGATGCACTGCTAGGTACTAGAATGAACTTCAACAAGGAAGGGTTAGGTTTTGAACCAACAAACAAAAGGCCAATTGGGCTCAAAACTGTTACATTCATTTCATCTTCCAAAGCCTCCACCTCGAACACAACTCCCACACAAAACCAGCAAAAACAAAAGGAGAAAGGGAAAGAAAAGATTGAAGAGGAAATCACTAAAACCCCCAATAAGACTGCCCAAAAGCCTAAGGCCAATCTTCCCAGCAGCATAGGTCAACACATTCTTGGCCTTTACCTGCTCAGCCTTCTAGGTATCACTATAACTGGGGTGGTCCATCACTTAGGCCAACACCACCTCACTTGTGGGGTAATTGTGATTTCTGTGATCATCAATCCCATAGGTGGCAAAACAATTACTTTCAACCCAAGAACAACCAATGGCCACAATGGGTTAAGAAGCCAACTTCATCAAACTTTCACAAAGTTCAACAAAGAACCTCCAAACAGAAAATGAATGTCAAAGTTGAAAAGAAAATTCCTGCATTAAGCAAAGAAAACATGAATGCTAGAAAGGTTTGGATTCCGAAAGAGATGGTATCGTGTTTTGAAAACTTGAAGAAGTTGGTGGGACCCAAGTTTTACTGGGTTCCAAACCCCATTGCTTAATTCTTTGTGCAGGAGTGTCTTACAGCCATGCATAACAGGTGGTACCTTGATAGCGGCTGTTCAAGACACATGACGGGAGACAAATCAAAATTTTATCTCTTGGAGGAAAAGGAAGGAGGATACGTCACATTTGGAGGAAACAACAAAGGAAAAATCATTGGAACAGGTAATGTAGGTAAGAACCTCTCCAACTCCATTGGAAATGTGTTGTTAGTTGAAGGATTGAAATACAACTTGCTTAGCATAAGTCAATTGTGTGATAAAGGTCATAAAGTATTGTTTGACTCTCATGCATGTAAAATCCTTGAACCAAAATCTGACAAGGTAAAATTTTCTAGTAAAAGAGTCAACAATGTCTACATGATTGACTTAGATGATCCTGCTCATGCAAATCTTTGTCTTGCTGCACCAAAATCTGAACTTGCATGGTTATGGCATCGTAGACTAGGACATGCTAGCTACAATGTTCTACATAAATTATTAAAGCATTCAATGGTGAAAGGTTTGCCTGAATTATCTTTTAAACAAGAAAACAAGTTGTGTGATGCATGTGCCCTTGGTAAACAAACTAGAAAATCCTTCAAGGCTAGATCCTCATATTTGTCTTCCAAACCACTCGAGCTAATTCATATGGACTTGTTTGGTCCAACCAGAACTGCTAGTTTAAGTGATAGAAAATATGGATATATCTTGGTGGATGATTTCTCTAGGTTCACATGGGTTTTCTTCCTCACACACAAAAATGATGCTTTTAATGAGTTTCAGGCACTCTATTTGAAGATAAAGCAGGACGGCGAGTTTAAGATTTCCAAGATTCAATCTGATCACGGTGGTGAATTTGAGAATATTGATTTCTATAATCTTTGCAGGTCAGAAGGCATTTCACACCGATTCTCTTCACCAAGAACCCCCGAGCAAAATGGGATTGTTGAAAGAAGGAATCGAACACTCATAGAGATGGCGAGGACAATGCTTGCCGAACGGCAACTTCCAAGGAAATTTTGGGCCGAAGCGATAAATACGGCGTGTTACATTATCAACCGGTCAATGGTAAGGTCTCACACCAAAAAGACTCCCTATGAGTTGCTTAAAGGTAAAATACCCTCTCTGCATCATATGAAAGTTTTTGGATCAAAATGCTCCATTCACAATAATGACAAAAGAGATTTAGATAAATTCGAGCCCAAGAGCGATGAAGGTATATTTCTTGGATATTCTGATAGATCTAGGGCTTATAGAATTTATAACATTAAAAGTCAAACTGTGGAAGAATCACCCCATGTTTCCTTTGATGAATATCATGATTCTAATAATGATAACTCTTGCAGGAAAAATGATGAAGATGGGAAATTCCTATGCATGAAGGACAAGAGTGATTCTCCACAAGAAGAAATAAAAGAAGACGGTGACCTAGCTGAATCAAGCAATGCAAGGGATCAAGCTCTAGGAGACGGTAACAATTCTACAAACATTAGAATTCTTAAGGAACATCCATTGGAGAATGTCCTTGGCAGCTTGAATGACCCACCTAGAACAAGGTCACATTTTAAAATTGTGGAAGAATTAGATCAACTTGCTCTTGTCTCGCAGCATGAACCCAAAAATATTGATGATACTTTAAAAGATAAAAACTGGATAAATTCCATGCAAGAAGAGTTAAACCAGTTTGAGAGAAACAAAGTTTGGCATCTTGTTCCTAGACCATCATCACAATCTGTCATAGGCACTAAATGGGTTTTTAGGAACAAATTAAGTGAGGAAGGCAAGATAATTAGAAACAAAGCTAGATTGGTGGCTCAAGGGTATAATCAAGAGTTTGGGGTCGACTTTGATGAATCTTACGCCCCAGTTGCTAGACTCGAAGCCATCAGAATTTTACTTGCCTTTGCATGCTCCCTTAGAATAAAGCTTTATCAAATGGATGTTAAAAGTGCTTTCTTGAATGGCTTGATCAAAGAAGAAGTCTATGTTGAGCAGCCCCCTGGCTTTGAGAACTCTACCAATGCAGATTTTGTATACAAGCTAGACAGGGCGCTTTATGGACTTAAGCAAGCACCAAGAGCTTGGTATGAAAGGTTAAGCTCATTCCTCATTGAAAAAGGGTACACACGAGATAAGGTAGATCAAACACTCTTCACCAAGAAGCAAGGTAAGAACATCTTGATTGTTCAAATTTATGTTGATGATATTATGTTTGGTTCTACAAAATTTGAAATGTGTGAGGAATTTACTAACCTCATGACTAGCGAATTTGAGATGAGCCTAATGGGAGAACTTCAATTCTTTCTCGGTTTGCAGGTCAACCAAGGAGACGATGGGTGCTTCATAAGTCAAGCCAAATACATTAAAGAGCTATTGAAAAGATTTGACATGGCAAACAGTAAAATCATTACAACTCCTATGAGCACCTCAACTGCACTAGATTCGGATGAAAATGGTAAATTGGTGGATGCAAAGGTCTATAGAGGTATGATTGGCTCTTTACTTTACTTGACTGCATCCCGACCAGATATCCAGTTTAGTGTTTACCTTTGTGCTAGATTTCAAGCTAGTCCTAGAGAATCCCATTTGACTACCGTCAAACGTATCCTTCGATATCTTGCCGGCACTCAAGATTTGGGATTGTGGTATCCGTCATCATGTGATTTATCTCTTATATCTTATTCTGATGCGGATTACGCTGGATGCAAGCTGGATCGTAAGAGTACTAGTGGCTATTGCCAGTTTCTAGGCGGGTGTTTAGTTTCTTGGGCCTCCAAGAAACAACACTCGGTTGCCCTCTCAACCGCGGAGGCAGAATATGTTGCTGCGGGGAGCTGTGGCACCTAAGTGTTGTGGATTAAACACCAACTCCAAAACTACTTGGTTGATCTTGGTTGTGTCCCGATTCTGTGTGATAACACTAGTGCTATCAACCTTGCCAAAAATCCAGTCCAGCACTCTAGGACTAAGCATACTGAGATTAGGCATCACTTCATTAGAGATGAGGTCGGTAAGAAAAACTTTGAACTGCATTTTATTGATACATTGAATCAGATTGCTGATATCTTTACCAAGCCCTTGTGTAATGACAGGTTTTCAACACTCAGAAGGGAGCTTGGTCTTTGCCGACCTCAGGCCAATAAGAATTTGAATTGATGATCATGTTCAATTAGTTGTGTGTTTTGCATTCATGCATTGTTTATATGTCAATATGTCTTTTTGCATATGGTGTCGCATTGCATGTAGTTGCATAATAATGAATTGAGTTCATGTTCATAATGCATTGTATGGTTTGTGTAGCATCATTCTCGCATGGCCATGGTATATCAAATGTTGATGTATGGAAGGGCAATTTATGCTTGTCACGAAGCACTCAATATGCGTGAGGTTTCACCTCCGCCAAGTACCATGCGTCAATGTCGCATATAGACCATATAGTAAGGGGGAGTTGTCCTTGTGCAGCATTCATGCATATATTTCATCTTCATTCTGTTGCATTTAATAAGTGTACAACCATGGGTTGGGTCATACATTTCATTTCTGGCACCTTCATGAGTGACTAGGCCAACCTCATTTGTCATTCAACTTGATTACAAATATAACTCCTTCGCGCATCCATTGCATATCTTTAGGGGGAGTTTTGCTGATTCTCTTAACCTCTAGCAATCTACTTCTTGGCTTATAGTCTGGTTTGAGCTCCTGAGATTGTCGAATATATGGTGTAAGAGCTTTTTATTAAATGCCCTCATGATTGTCCAATCAATGACAATGGTTCAGATTTAATGATTTCCTTGCAGCTCTGAAATATTTGTTTTGAAATCATCTATGTTCTATGGTTTTAATAGACCTTAACTAAAGATTGCATATTATGCTTTGAATGACTATCCTGATATCTGAAAATCCAGACTTCATGACAATCTTGGTGATACTCTAGAGCTTAGTATTGTTTTTAAACATCTTGATGAGCTGGACTTCTTGAAAATCTATTTACAGAGCAATGATATTGTTGCACGGAGAAATATGTCACGTCATCACATCAAGTGACGAATGATATGTCATGATGTGCCTCTATTATCTCTGTCTTACTTATATTTGGACTCTAGGCAGAGCACTAGCATAATTGCTGAGAAATATATCCTTGCTGAGGTTGTGGACATAGGAGTCCTTGTTGAGGGGGAGAGCCTTCATCTATTTCATCTGTCATCATGCAACCGTCACATTATGCATAGCATTCCCATGTCACATTATGCCTAGCATTCCCATATAGCATTCACATGCTTTGATCATCCGTGCATACAAATCCGCATTCCCATGTTTTACTATCATGGATCTTGAGCTGCATAGGTTGCATATGTCATCCACTTTGCCATATTGGATATCTCTGCCATATAATGACTCACAGTGTTGCCATCATCAAAAAGGGGGAGAATGTTGTGTCCCTGAGGTCATTTGAGTCATTAGACATCCTTCTATAGTCAAATGCATTCTGTGGTATTCTTGGTTTTGATAATGGCTAAACCCTATTAGTCATTGTTGTTTTTTTTCCTCTTATGTGACTGACATACGGGATGGTTCGTTCATGACAGATATACCAATGAATGCACAAGGAATCAACTGACAATGGCAAAAGTGAAAGCTCATTGATCTCGCCTAAGCAAGGATACAAATCTCATCACTTGTACAGGCAAAAGTCGACATTTCATACTTGGCTAGTCACTAATCCAAGGTCAATGCACGAAGACGTATAACCAAGAGAATCCAAGGCTAAAGACTGAGTTGATACGTTCTAGACCAACAAGGATGAAGTCACGAACATGAACGGGATGCTAAAGAGGTCAAGCGACGGAGCTAGAACAGAAAACGGACCGACCCGGGCAAGCCAGGTTCTGCCCAGCTGGCGGTCGACCGCCAGCACAGGGGCGGTCGACCGCCCCAGCCAGGGATCTCCCCGACTGCAGTCTGTCAGCTGCAGGTCGACCGCCAGCCAGTGTAGGTCGACCGAAAATCCCAGGGATTGCCCGTTTGCATATTTCTCAGTACAGGTCGACCGCCAGAAGCTGTATAGGTCGACCGCCAGCCCCGAGCCTTCATTGTTGACTTTGTTTCCAACTTCGAAAAAGGCCATTCAACCTTGATTTGTTTAATCCTAAAGACACCTAATCCCCCACAAATTGTGGATCTGGTCTAGGGGGTGTCCATAGACCATTCAAGGTCTATAAAACTCTTGTAAGAGGGTTAGAAACTCTAATGCTTCAAGAGGGTTACAAGGGTGGCGACAAGGGAGGTTGCAAGAGAGCTTGGAGACGAGCTACTGTTCACGTGAACAGTAGTTCGTGAAGGAGTTCTTCATCCAATCAAAGGGGAATCAAGCTCAAATCAAAGCCAGCAAACCTCAAGGAAGATTACATCAAAGCAAGGCTATCAAAGTGATCCAAGGAGGCCGGTTTGATTCAAGTTCTTCAAAGGAAATCATCTTCATCCATTCAAGTTCTTTCAAGCTCATCCAAGGTGATATTTCAAGCATTCAAACTCCTAGAAGCTAAAGAAGCAATCAAGATTCAAGGTAGCTTCATCATCTCCTTCATTCATTCAAAGAAATTTAAAGAGAAGATCAAGAAAGAAGAATTGAAGGAAGATGTACTGTTCACGTGAACAGTACTCCGTGAAGAACATTCATCCAATCAAGGGTGAATCAAGAAGATTGAGTTGAAGCCAAGAGGAGCCTTGTTGCTGATCAACATTTCATACAAGGGCCAATTCATTTTCACTCATAACTCAATCTCTTGTTTTAGTTCATTCACATTTGTTTCATTTTCATTATTGTTTAAACATTGAAAGTGTGATTCATCCCTACCGGTGGTTAGTAGGAAGGCAATTGGAGGGTGTTCCAATTTGCGGTTGATATCCCTACCAGGTGGTGAGTAGGAAGGCAATCGGTGGTTTCTGATTTACGGTTTGGTGCGTTGCACAAGTGAAGCCTCACTGGGTTTTGGTGAGGGGTGGACGTAGGGCTGAGGATTCAGTCCGAACCACCTTAAAAATCCTGTCTAGTGTGGTTTGCTTGTGTGATTGATTCGTTCTTGATGCATGCTTAGGATCGAATTATTATATATCTTACTTCTCTTGCTAAGTGAATCATAGCATACTTGGAAGCTAATTTATATTCCGCTGTAATTCATTTTAACTAGCTGTTTAGAGGGCCGCATTGTGAAAAGTGGGGCTGATCTATTCACCCCTCCCCTCTAGATCCGCTATCCACCACTCAACAATCTTAGGGAGAGAGAAGGGGGGCGACAATGTTCCAAAAGGGTGGGTCTTTCCCATACCTTGCAATCTACCTTCTCCTCCCTCCTTTATTCTACGATGTATAATACTTGTTATTTTCCCTGATGTAATTTGCTTTCAAGAAGAAATGGAATGAAGGGATCTGCTCCCTGATTTTTCTCTCATAGATTGGGCGTCCTTTTCCCTACTATGTGTATTTGGATACAACATATAGATATGTATACGTGTATATAATTATGTCTGCTATATCTCCCTATCTCATTCTACCTATCTCTAGGTTCTCACATGAATGTGGTGTTGGCCTGCGTAGTAGATATGTATATGTGCCTACGTATATCTATACATGTATATATATATGCATGTGTAAGATATTCGCACCTGTTTGCCTCAGTTCTGGCTGTTTCTTTAGTCTATACATACGCAAGTAGGATATGGCTATGTATCTTCTGTCCTAACAGAGTTAGTACTCTCGCTGTATATATATGCACATATGAAACTCTTTTGACTTCTTTCTTTATTTACATCCTCAAAATCCCATCTCGGTGTCTGGCTGGCTCCCACCACCATGTTACCGAAGGGATGAGGCACATGGGATTCGTCCCGAGTCGAGTTTCCTCATAAGTCTCTTCTTGCTGCCCCTCGAATTTCTGATCTCTCTTGGATCCCCGGGGGCTCATCCCTATTATGATGTGGCCCCCCATGGACTCCCTTTAATGAGTGAACATGGACGGTTTATGCTTCGGCAAAAGATCTTCAAGACTATGCTCCAGAAATGGAATTGTGGCATCCCCGATTGATAGGATCCCTAGTAGGCTCGCCCTCGGGATTCCTCTATAGTCGGTTCGGGTTTACGGGGTCGTTCCTTTCCGGCGCACCCTCTGTGTTTCGGGGTCACCTCGGAGTCCTCTCCGTGGATGGTGTCCCCTATTTATCCCCCAAACGCCTTGGGTTAGGGGGAGGTGCTGCCAAATTTTTGCCGGGGAAATTGAGGAGATAACAACATTCAAATAAAAAAATAGCAAGTGTTGGATATGCCGAATTAAGAAAACCGACTATCAACCAAGGAAGAACAGGTGGACTGTCCAAACAAAATCTTCACCCACATAAAGTGCAGCAGATACTGAAATGGTGCTCAATAATAAAAAAAAGGGGGAAGAAAGAATAAACGGTTGACTGAACTGAAGAATTTGCGGTGGACTGAAATTCAGAACATGTGATGGCTAGTTTCAGCTCAGAGTGATGCTAGAATGGAATAAGAAGAGCAGAAATTGAGAGTTTGGGTTGTGGAGATCCCTGATGTAGGAAATGAAATCTAATCTGAACTAATTTACAATGCAAATTTCTGAACCGGCTAAGAAAGAGAACAGATGAGCTACTTAAGCAAGAGAGAAATCTGCATGCAAATCCAGGTTGCAAAAGAATGCGACATTTGAGTTGGACTCTGGAGGTTACTGAAATAAGAGAAAACAGGTTGAAGACATTGTTTATAATGACTTAACCTTTAAAAACAAAGGGAACTGAAATTCAGAGATTGAGATTTATTTCAGATGTATGTGCCAAGATACATGAACTGCCACGGGCTGAAATTCCATGAATTTTTTTGAACTGTTGATCACTGATGTAGAAAGGAATGTGGGGGCCATTTGCAACACTAAAAAAAGGGAAACCACTGAAATAAGGCAGGTGAATACTGAAATAAGTGAGACATGAGAAGCAGGAACTGCTAGCAGAAGGGGAGGGTCGGCCCTCTATTGACCTGCACCTTTCTTCTCTTTTTTGTTGTTGTTGTTCTTTTGTCAGGGAATTTCCAGCCCTCCTCCTATATAGCATGATAATCATTGTGAACCTACCTTCCACCAGCATGATAGGGTGATTACCATTGTATTTTCATCCCAACACCTGCAATCCATAGCACGGTAACTGGGTTCTTCATCCCCATAACATTGACATATCACACATATGCATTTGCACTTTCTAAATCTTGCATTGCACTTTCCAAATCTTGCATTGCACTATGAGCTTGGGGTTTCCATGACGCATTAATCTCCGCTGTCACAGATGCACAGTGGCTCTCTTTTATGTCCGGCATTTTCCAATCTGCATGATGACCAAATCAAGCATTGCACACATCTACACTTGCATGGCATCTCAATGCATTTATTTGCCTAAGCAGAAAATGAATTTTCACACAAAGTAAGCTCACCAAACAATTCTGAAACTGATGCCTCTTTTCAAATCCATGGGTAATGAGGTAGGTCATGTAGCATAAAAGAATAACATCCAAAGAAAAGGATGACAAAAAATGATGAAAGGTTAAAAAAACAAACGAAACAAGTCCAACCTGCTGCCTGGGAGAAGAGAGTTTCGACTCTGGGAGTCGACACTTCTCTACCCCAACTCTGTCCGGGCCATGCCCTGCGTAGGAGTCGACTCTAGGAGTCGACTCCTTGCAGGCTGGTCCATTTTCTACAGCCAACTGCCCCTTTTCCCTAGAAGAAAAAAAATAAAACAGAACAAAGCAAAAAGAAAACAACCAACAAAGCAAGGGAAAATAGTGGTAGAAGCATGTGCAAAAGGGAGCTCTCATACCCTATCGAATTCATAAATCATGCATACCAAGTCATGCACCATATCTGCATACATGCATGTGTGGGTGTATAAAAAAAAGGGAGGGGAGGTCAGACCCGCCCACATGTCATATGCATGAATCAAAAAATAACAATAACAAAGAAACTCATTTGCTTCATTGCATCCCCTACGTTTCTCGAATTCCCATGAGTTTTGAACGGATCTGGGGAGTTCATCATTTCAATACATACCTAGCATGCATGCATAGCATTTCCCTCTAATCTGGCATCGCATCATAATCCTAGGGCCTCCTTGATTCATTAATTCCCACACACATAAACCCAGAAACCTCATTCTATATGCTTCCAATCCAAGCCCAGCATGCATAATTTCTAGCATTCATGTTAGGACTCATATCCCACATGCATAAATTCAGCAGTTCCATTCTGAATGTTTGGACCCAACTCTGAAGCTGCTGAAAACTGAATAAACCAACAACAAATGAAGGCTGAACAATGGGGTTGATTGCTTGATTCTAAAAAATTGGACAAAGAATGGATAATGAGTAAGCCTCAACGGCTGAACATCTGAAGCCAAGATGAACAAACATAATAAAAAAATACAAGATTTCAATTCCCAATCTAAAAGCTGAAAAACTCCCTCATAATGCATTAGCATCCTTGCATACATGCATGAATCGCACATAATCTTGCATGTGTGATCGGATTTTGTCATAACCCAGTCTGTTTCGGGATGTGCATAATCTTTCTTCGCGAAAGTCGACTTCCGGGGGCTCGAAAGTCGACTTCTGGAACACCCCGAGGAATCCAGTTCCGCCTGACAGGCAGAAGTCGACTCTTGAACCAGCAAGAGTCGACTTCTAGTTCAAGAGTCGACTTCTGCGCCCAGCCAGAACTGGGTAGCTCCAGGCTTGTATGCAGAAGTCGACTCCTACTGGCCCGAGAGTTGACTTCCGCACCTTCAGTGCAGAACGCCTTATGGTTTCCATTGCTTGACTGTCTCCCTTTTTTTTTTAACTCGTTTCTTCCCTCTAGATTGTCATTCCACAAACTCATGAGGGACGAAGGAAATAAATTTGCTGCACTTTAATGGAGCATGAGGGTGAATGAAGGAATGAGGAACAATGGAATAATTTGGTCACATGAGCAAGAGAAAGAAAGAAAAGGGACCCACTGAATTTCTTATGCATAAATGCCCGTCCACTCCGATTCATTGAATTTCCATGGGCTTTGTGGCGAGTTTGTCCTTTCCTCCCCGCATGCATTCTCATGCATATCATCATTCATGATTAGATTCTAAAAGATAGCAGAACTCCCCAGAAGAAAGGGGCCCTTATGAACATGATAAAGAGAAACAATGAACACATGATAAAAAAAAGGAGTTTAATGAGCAAACACGGTGATAACGCTCTCATTACCCCGGACCCTATACATGGGGATATTAGTAAGGCCTCTACGGGTCATGCTTGGACCTTGGGTTCATCCCATCGTGGTCATTGTCTGACCCATCTCTTGGGCCTATAACCTGCTATGTCTAAACATGTCTTCCTCGAGATTTAATCTCAGAACATCTCCCCATTGCCCCTTTGGCACTGGAAATATCGATGACGCCTATGCAAACCTCGCCTCGACTACGGGGACCTCCTCCGCTATGCTCGTAGCCTAACTTTGCACCGGGCCGACAAACTCATTGATTCTTGACCACTCAGATCTGGATTTAACCGAATATCTCTATTTCTTTGAACAATAAGATTGCCATATCTCGGCATATATTTGCTCCGGTTTTCCTGCGACGATTACGGCATTTTCAAACCGGGCATTCGTCTGAACATTGAGCGGTCAATATGCGACCAACATAATCTTAAATATTCTTTGCACCCTCATATGGGGAATTTCAATGCTTTCTAATATATTTTTCATACAACTGATTTCATGGCCGTATGGCTCCGTTTCCTGGCTACCAATCAAGGGTTTTCCCCTCTCTGAAGGGATGTAATTAACGTCGTGACCTTTATGGTGCGGCGGATTTTTGTCCCGACACGATACATACAATCGTCTGACTAGTCAGATCGAGCGCACCAAGGGCTTCCTTGAAGTCCGAATAAATCGTCACTAACGTGACTGACACGCCCACGCACTTAATAAACCAATAAACGAACAACAATAACTAATCGATCAAAAAGTGCGTCCACAAATATCTCCCTTCTTTTCTTCAGAAGACCTGAAGGGACGTCTTCTTCCTGCATTCTACGTCCTACTGCTCAAGCTTTGCTCATGTGGCTTTCTTTATTCTCCTGAAGCTGCATAGAACGTGTGGCTTTCTTTATTCTTTCTTCTATTGACTTGTACCTCGTATATCACTCCAAAAAGGTAGGTGTTCTCAAGATCTGGCCTAACTAGCAGCTAAATAGGGTGACATAGCATGCATGCGTAGAATTAGTAGAATTCATCTTCCATGTTATATAGCCTATTGCATGGCTTTACTGAGATCAAATATACACTGGCTTTACGGCAAAAAATATAGCCTATTACACCGGTTTTCTACATAGTCTGTGTAACGACCCGAGAATTCGATTACCGGGAAGGCCCGATAACCCGAGACTCGCACCGCCGCCCACGAGCCGGGAGGGCTCGGAAGGGCTAAAAGGAGTGTGGAGGCACAAAGAAATAGGAAATAAAGCAGGACAACCAACAACAACAAGCTGAAAGAAAGAACAACTACAGCTACAACAGAGTCCAGTCCAACAGAAAGTACAGTCTAAAGCAGTAAAACGTACCACATGCCAAGTGAACACTCGGCCCGGCAAGCTGGCAACTGAGAACCTCCGCTCCTCACCCTCGAACCTCGAGGAAGAACCTCCACACCCGAAAAGCAGGGAATGAGTCTCCAAAACAGAGACTCATCAGGGATCCCGCGGAACCCCAACCGAAAACAACGGCGGTAGCGGAAAGGAGGGCTACGAGAGCAACCGCAACAGCAGGAACAGCAAACCCGGTGGCCGGTCGAAACTCGACACTACAACTACTCCTATTGTACCAAAAACACACCCCGAACTCATAGTCAAGGCTACCGGACTACACTAGTACTGCTTACCGAAGTAAAAACACACGGTAACCATGCCGTAGAGGCCTGTCCCCCGGACACAGCCGACTTGGACACGCTGTCCAAGGTGCAACCCCGACCATCCGATCACGGGTACCACACAACAAGACGCAACCTCGGTAGAGCCACTAGTACTAGTCCCACGGTGCGAAAACCAACACACGCGCCGCGGCGAAACAACCAAAAACACAACGGTCGACACGACCGAAAACCCGAAGGTCGAAGTCACGGAAACTGACAGTCTGTCACTCCCAACTCGACAGGAGTACCTCCCACTAGAAGCACAGCCGGTAGCGTCCCCTGACGTCTTACACCGCGCTGCAGGTGAACCGCCTGGCGTGGTAGCTCCTACCAAAGGCACGAACACCGTACAAGTAACCACAAACAAGTGACTAGCTGGGGTCACGCCCGTCGACGTGGGTCCAACCGCCCCTAACCACGTGTGCACACACAGACCGCGCGTCCCTAGTCTGGCCCTCTGACCGGTTTTCCCCTCAGTCGGACTCTGGCTGCAAGACGTGGGGCCCGACGGCAACCGGTCCACAAACCGTCTCTAAGGGTAAGCCCGTACACCACTCCCTGGTGCGACCGGTACCGCGTACTGGTAGGCTACGACTAGTGGAGGGTCACTGAAGGAGTAGACTCTCAAGACAACAGAAAATAACCTCCGCATCCGACGACGTACGGGGACCACCCCACGTACAGGCCCCGTCGCACAGTGACCACAGTCGGAGGAGAGACAAGACTCGCAGTCCACGGCCACGCACGCACCCTGCGTGAGAGTCGAGAAAACTGAAGTGGCGCTAAGCCACTGGACTCTGGACAGTCCTCTAGACGCATTACACCCAACGGCCCTTGAGTCACAAGACTCGGGGTCAAGACCGTTGTGCGCAACAACACAAGGCCGTCAATCCAGTCCAATCTCTAGGTCTAAAACCACGGTAGCACGAGTACCGAGACAACTCACAAACTGCCAAGACCACTCCCTCGGGAAGGGAATGCAAGGGACTAAGGCCACCCATACGGGCCACACGGAAAATACAGAAGCACGATTCCCAGGGCAGCACACAAGCCACCTTGTCGATTTCCTATCTCAGGGCAAGCGGGAAACCTCCAGCCCCAGGCCGGATAACTGGACTCGTAGTCCAAGGCCAAACACGTGGCCCACATGGGAATCGCCTTCCAAAGAAACCCATGACATGCGGGGGAGACCCCACCGCACACACACCGATACACGGTGACTCGATCGAGCGTGACAAGAAAGCCCAACACGCGAGAAGTCACCCAGACTCTCAACCTCACAGGCACGCTAAACGAGGTAACACGGTCCTCCAGACACCCTCAACACACGGACACAGAATCCCATGGGTGTCTGGCACTCACGAGACCGCAAGTCGACCACTGGATCCCAACCGGGTCGACCGGGGATCCACACATCGCGGAACAAGGCGAAAAACACAAAAACTCGCCTCGAAACGACACAAAGCCTGACGGTCTAGCCCTAGACCGTCACATGGCTGTAACGGTCTAGGCGGGACCGTCACATCCACCCGGAGGCCTAACGCAGTCCGTTACACGTCCCAAAGGGACGCAGAATGTAACGCGCCTGGCTCAGCGTGTTACACAAATGTAACGCCCCTGCCCTGGTGCGTCACGCGCACCTCACGCTCCCAGCGTGAAAACGGGATGTAACGCGCCTGCCCCAACGCGTTACACGAATGTAACGCGCCTGGCCTGGCGCGTTACACGCGCTGACCCCCAACGGTCAGGAAGATAACGGTTGAAACGCCCCTGACGGCCCACCCCGGGCGCGTCACGCGCATGTAACGGTCCGTCGGGGGCCGTTACACCCCCAGCCCTCAGCTGGGTAACAGGGGATGTGACGCACCCACCCAGGCACGTCACACGGCTGTGGCAGTCTATCGTGGGACCGTCACACCCATGAACGCCAAAGCCCAAAGCAAAGGGAATGTAACGCCCCTGCCCAGGCGCGTTACACACATGTAACGGTCACTGGAATGACCGTCACACCCTCCCGAGAACGTTACGGCGGGAAACCATCCAAAACACCGATCCACGCCCCGATCACCCCCGGGTGATGGGGAAACAAAGGGGAATCCATCCCCAAGCCCCTAGGCATGCATCTAAACCCCTCGATCGGCCAAAAACGCCGTAAAACGAGAGATCGGCCCACAAGCCCTAAAACATGGGTTTTACCGAAAAAACCCCGATTCCACCCAATCGGCTCACCACGGCCTACGAAACTCGCGGGAAAGGAAGTGCACGAGCTGGGGGTCCATCTCCCTACCTCCACCGAAGATTTCGCGCCCCGAGCTCGCCGATCCACGAAGAAAACGTCGTGAAACCCTCGCCGCTTCACGAACCTGCGACCGAGCTTCCACGCGCCACCGGCCCTCGATCCTCGACCCGTTCCCCGTTCCTCGCCTGCCGCCATCGCCGCCTCGCCCTCCTCCGCCACCGTCGGCCGCCCGGGGAGAGGGGGAGAGAAAGAGATGCGAGAGAGTGAGAAAGAGAGAATGAGAGGAAGAGAGAGGGTGGGGGGTTTATATAGGAAAATCTGAAAAATTGAGAAAATTCCAAAAAATAGAAAAATACACCTCCTCGAACCTCACGACGCGCTGATCACAACGGTACCACTCGCGCCCAGGTGAACGGCCCGGTTCACCCGCAACGAGGTTCCGAAGGAATTTTCGAAACACACACCGGGAATCAGAAAACACACGCGGAAAAGCCGCGGAGCTCTTCCGGCCTCCGAAACAACTCCGGATCGCGCCGATCCGAACACGAAAGATGTCCGAAACGAAATTCCCGACACAACGGAGTCGAATACTCCAAGAAACCAGATCCGGGACCTGAGAAGAAGGATCCGAAAAACCCGGGGCACTACAGCCCTCCCCCCTTAAAGGAATTTCATCCTCAAAATTCAGGGCCAAGCACAAAGTCACAGGGGAAGAACACTGAACGAACTGAGATGCTGTTAGAGCCCCAGCACAGAAAACCTTGATCCTCATGAAAACACTAATCCTGAGGGACACAGCTGGACTTACAATCACACACAACACCTCGCTCCTCGCGCCGAGCACACTGGCCAACAGAGCAGGCATATACCAAAGGGCACAGTCCGGCATCACCTCAGACAACGCGAGAATCCACCATGGCGCCACATCCACAATCTTGCTCACCGAGGAATCACAACCCTCGCCACGAGAACCAGCGACCGATCCATCCTATGGTCGGCAGACAAATCACACATCAGCTTCGCAGCCAGCTGACAGGTCGCACACCCTCCTCAAGGGAGCAACCGAAATAGATCCTCTACCAGCTCAAGCAGTCCTCTCAACAGACCGCAACCAGCTCATCGGCTCAACACCAAGAAACACTCCACGCATGGCAAGCCGAAAGCCGGACATAACACTATGCTAACTCTTGTCAGAAGACAAACTTCGACAAAGCCCAGATCCCATCCGGAAAGGCACATCACAGAAACGACCACCAAAGGTCTCGCTGGCACACGGCTCTCGCCACGCTCGAGCCCCGACAACTAGCATCTTCTGTCTGTGAAAAGACCATCCACTGGTCGCCAGATACACGTCAACGGGAAACCTCCACCGAACCAACAGGCACGATCCAACTCACAGCAGGCCATCCGCTGACTCACACACAGACCAATGCCACATCTCGAGCTACACTCCTCTCGGACTCCGCATCCGAGCTCGAACATCGCACCAACTCGACCCTCTCGGGGAGCACGATGAAACCAATTGATAAGATCCTAGTGTCTTCAGTCATCACCTCACTGGACTCAGACTTACAGGGGAACCATCCCATGCTGGTCACCAAACCAGGGATAACCATTGCGACACCAACGTCCTATCAAGGACCACCAATCCGACGCCAATCTCACAAAAAGGCCTCCGCCCACAGGCGTCACTCTTACGTCTGGTCTCATCAAATCCTTCGACCTTCGTCAGGCGACATCCTCAACAACCCCATCCGGGTCTAACACCGACGCCTGACACGACTTCCAACACAGGAACAGGGTACTCATGCAGCGCATTAGCCAACACATTCCCCAACACTCCATCCAGCCAGTGCCAACAACCACAATACCTCGAGCAACGGCATGGTAACAACACGTTTCACACTGAGGAACCAATCCTCCAATGCTCAACGCAAACTCAGGAATCCGCCCGTAGCAACCAACGCTACGATCCTGAACCAATGGGTCACAAGCCCACCACGCTTCCGCTGCGCACTCTGATCCGCGCGCACAGCCACAAATTCTTGAAAACACCGCCCAACTGGCACTCGTCCTTCTGGAAAAGTGCCAACACCCTAACACGACAAGGGAAGGGGCACAACTTCTCACAGGCAACCGCCTTGCCAAGACAAGGAGCACGTCTCGCACGGACTTCATGGCACACAAGGCCAACCAATCCGGGCACCCAATGCAAGACGACGAACCTTAGCCCAACACAATCTCTCCAACCAAAGGGGAGACCAAACGCACTTCCAACCAACGGAAGAGCTCCACGCTCGACCTGACCTCGAACCTCGCGCATGCTGGAAACAACACCATCTAGCACCAAGGAAAGCCATCGCTTCCAAAAGGTCAGCGCCTCCGACACACTCGACGAGTGTCACATCGGACCATAATCACAGCATCTCTCGATGCACCACTGCTGCAATTCCTCGAACTACAACACACCACGCCAAGAGCCGCAACACGAGCCATAACGACAACCGCCGGCGCTCATCCTCGAGTCCCGAACTCGCCGTGGGGCCTTCACATCTCAAGCCAACTCCAGGGCGAACACAACCCAATCGCACACAAGAGTGCAGGAGCAAGACTTACTGGGACACCACAGCCCAATATTGCCTCGAAATCCACAAAATAGTCGGGATCGACACGTCATTTCTGACGCCACAGAGCACAACAAGGACATCAGGCTCGACGAAACAGTAGCTCACCGAGAAGATCCTCCGCTCACCCGAGCACACTTCTCGATCAGAACACCTCAGGTGCTGGACAAACCTCAAGCTGGAGTGGCCAAAACCGACAGCAGCTCCCTCGAAGCACGCCCACGGCCACTTAACCATGAACAATCCTCTCCAGCCACCTACCCTCGCGGCGAATACCACGAACACAGCACCGCAGCAATGCACCTGCCGACAACCTCTACCCAACGCAACACAACCAGGGCCACCACCGATGAGAGAGAAGGCTCTCAACCTCAATCTTTAGACCCCATGCTGGCACGAAAGCCGCAGACAGCAACCACCTTCACAGCGCCGCACATCGCACTCAAGCTCTCAAGCGAGAAACTGGGCGGAAAGCGAACACAAAACCCTAAGCCAGCTGCCGACTGTACTGGACCTTATGGACTCTGATCACTGCAATATCTCGAATTCCTATGTACGTCCACAACCACCGCTCTGATACCAGCTGTAACGACCCGAGAATCTGATTACCGAGAAGGCCCGATAACCCGAGACTCGCACCGCCGCCCACGAGCCGGGAGGGCTCGGAAGGGCTAAAAGGAGTGTGGAGGCACAAAGAAATAGGAAATAAAACAGGACAACCAACAACAACAAGCTGAAAGAAAGAACAACTACATCTACAACAGAGTCCAGTCCAATAGAAAGTACAGTCTAAAGTAGTAAAACGTACCACATGCCAAGTGAACACTCGGCCCGGCAAGCTGGCAACTGAGAACCTCCGCTCCTCACCCTCGAACCTCGAGGAAGAACCGCCACACCTGAAAAGTAGGGAATGAGTCTCCAAAACAGAGACTCAGCAGGGATCCCGCGGAACCCCAACCGGAAACAACGGCGGTAGCGGAAAGGAGGGCTACGAGAGCAACCGCAACAGCAGGAACAGCAAACCCGGTGGCCGGTCAAAACTCGGCACTACAACTACTCCTATTGTACCAAAAACACACCCCGAACTCACAGTCGAGGCTACCAAACTACACTAGTACCGCTTACCGAAGTAAAAACACACGGCAACCATGCCGTAGAGGCCTGTCCCCCAGACACAGCTGACCTGGACACGCTGTCCAAGGTGCAACCCCGACCATCCAATCGCGGGTACCGCACAACAAGACGCAACCTCGGTAGAGCCACTAGCACTAGTCCCACGGCGCGAAAACCAACACACGTGCCGCGGCGAAACAACCGAAAACACAACGGTTGACACGACCGAAAACCCGAAGGTCGAAGTCATGGAAACTGACAGTCTGTCACTCCCAACTCGACAGGAGTACCTCCCACTAGAAGCACAGTCGGTAGCGTCCCCTGACGTCTTACACCGCGTTGCAGGTGAACCGTCTGGCGTGGTAGCTCCTACCAAAGGCACGAACACCGTACAAGTAACCACAAACAAGTGACTAGCTGGGGTCACGCCCGTCGACGTGGGTCCAACCGCCCCCAACCACGTGTGCACACACAGACCGCGCGTCCCTAGTCTGGCCCTCTGACCGGTTTTCCCCTCAGTCGGACTCTGGCTGCAAGACGTGGGGCCCGACGGCAACCGGTCCACAAACCGTCTCTAAGGGTAAGCCCGTACACCACTCCCTGGTGCGACCGGTACCGCGTACTGGTAGGCTATGACTAGTGGAGGGTCACTGAAGGAGTAGACTCTCAAGACAATAGAAAACAACGTCTGCATCCGACGACGTACGGGGACCACCCCACGTACCGGCCCCGTCGCACGGTGACCACAGTCGGAGGAGAGACAGGACTCGCAGTCCACGGCCACGCACGCACCCTGCGCGAGAGTCAAGAAAACTCAAGTGGCGCTAAGCCACTGGACTCTGGACAGTCCTCTAGATGCATTACACCTAACGGCCCTTGAGTCACAAGACTCGGGGTCAAGACCGTTGTGCGCAACAGCACAAGGCCGTCAATCTAGTCCAATCTCTAGGTCTAAAACCATGATAGCACGAGTACCAAGATAAATCACGAACCACCAAGACCACTCCCTCAGGAAGGGAATGTAAGGGACTAAGGCCACCCACACGGGCCACACGGAAAACACAGAAGCACGATTCCCAGGGCAGCACACAAGCCACCTTGTCGATTTCCTATCTCAGGGCAAGCGAGAAACCTCCAGCCCCAGGCCGGATAACTGGACTCGCAGTCCAAGGCCAAACACGTGGCCCACATGGGAATCACCTTCCAAAGAAACCCATGACATGCGGGGGAGACCCCACCGCACACACACCGATACACGGTGACTCGATCGAGCGTGACAAGAAGGCCCAACACGCGAGAAGTCACCCGGACTCTCAACCCCATAGGCACGCTAAACGAGGTAACACGGTCCTCCAGACACCCTCAACACACGGACACAGAATCCCATGGGTGTCTGGCACTCACGAGACCGCAAGTCGACCACTGGATCCCAACCGGGTCGACCGGGGATCCACACATCGCGGAACAAGGCAGAAAACACAAAAACTCGCCTCGAAACGACACAAAGCCTAACGGTCTAGCCCTAGACCGTCACATGGCTGTAACGGTCTAGGCGGGACCGTCACATCCACCCGGCGGCCTAACGCAGTCCGTTACACGGCTCAAAGGGACGTAGAATGTAACGCGCCTGGCTCAGCGCGTTACACAAATGTAACGCGCCTGCCCTGGTGCGTCACGCGTGCCTCAAGCTCCCAGCGCAAAAACGGGATGTAACGCGCCTGCCCCAGCGCGTTACACGAATGTAACGCACCTGGCCTGGCGCGTTACACGCGTTGACCCCCAACAGTCAGGAAGACAATGGTTGAAACGCCCCTGACGGCCCACCCCAGGCGCGTCACGCGCATGTAACGGTCCGTCGGGGGCCGTTACACCGCCAGCCCTCAGCTGGGTAATAGGGGATGTGACGTACCCACCCAGGCGCGTCACACGGCTGTGGCGGTCTATCGTGGGACCGTCACACCCACGAACGCCAAATCCCAAAGCAAAGGGAATGTAACGCCCCTGCCCAGGCGTGTTACACACATGTAACGGTCACTGGAATGACCGTCACACCCTCCCGAGAACGTTACAGCGGGAAACCATCCAAAACACCGATCCACGCCCCGATCACCCCCGGGTGATGGGGAAACAAAGGGGAATCCATCCCCAAGCCCCTAGGCATGCATCTAAACTCCTGGATCGGCCAAAAACACCGTAAAACGAGAGATCGGCCCACAAGCCCTAAAACATGGGTTTTGCCCAAAAAACCCCGATTCCACCTGCTCGGCTCACCACGGCCTACGAAACTCGCGGGAAAGGAAGTGCACGAGCTGGGGGTCCATCTCCCTACCTCCACCGAAGATTTCGCGCCCCGAGCTCGCCGATCCACGAAGAAAATGCCGTGAAACCCTCACCGCTTCACGAACCTACGGCCGAGCTTCCACGCGCCACCGGCCCTCGATCCTCGACCCGTTCCCCGTTCCTCGCCTCCCGCCATCGTCGCCTCACCCTCCTCCGCCACCGTCGGCCGCCCGGGGAGAGGGGGAGAGAAAGAGATGAGAGAGAGTGAGAAAGAGAGAATGAGAGGAAGAGAGAGGGTGGGGGGTTTATATAGGAAAATCCAAAAAATTGGGAAAATTCTAAAAAATAGAAAAATACACCTCCTCGAACCTCGTGACGCGCTGATCACAACGGTACCACTCGTGCCCAGGTGAACGGCCCGGTTCACCCGCAACGAGGTTCCGAAGGAATTTTCGAAACACACACCGGGAATCGAAAAACACACGCAGAAAAGCCGCGGAGCTCTTCCGGCCTCCGAAACGACTCCGGATCGCGCCGATCCGAACACGAAAGATGTCTGAAATGAAATTCCGGACACAACAGAGTCGAATACTCCAAGAAACCAGATCCGGGACACGAGAAGAATGATCCAAAAAACCCGGGGCACTATAGTCTGTTACACTAGTTTTATGGAAAACAAATATATCCTGTTACACTAGTTTTACGGTCTAAACTATAGCATGCTTAAGTCTATATATATATCATGTTTTACTAAATATACAGCATGTTTTACAAAATCTAAAATTTCAGCCATCAGGTAATGGGCGCCCATCACCTGGGCGCCATTTCCTAAATGGGCACCCCAGGCATGGGCCCCCATTAATTGAAGACCCCTCAGACAGTCGTTAATTCATTTTCCTGGAATTAATAATCACCATATTAGAAATTTTATATCTATGAAACTAAATTGTAAACTTCTTGCATGAGTATGATTCTGTGATCCTGATATTTTTCTCTATCTATCCATGTCCTTATTTCTTGATTCCGAGAATTTTTGAAATCATGAATAGTAACTTGTGTCCCAAAATATACCTGCCCGGTGCGTAGAGGACCCCGAAGAATGGGTGCCCCTAACTAGGGCACCATTTATAGAATTGATGACTCTCTGCAGAGTCTTCAATTAAATGAAGACACTGCAGAGGGGAGCCAATTCTTTAGGGCAAAAGAAAAGAAAAACAAAAAAAATAAACTTGAATGGGCGCCCCTTGGACCAGGCGCCCATTTCCTGAAACATGGCAGCCACCTGGGCGCCATTTACTGAAATAATGGCAGCCTCCTGGGTGCCATTTAAATGGTGGCAGCCCCCTGGGCGCCAATTCATCCAGTGTTGTTTTCCTGTTTATTCATAACCTGACTCGTCTCAGATTGGGCGCCCGTCAGTGAGGGCGCCAATTCTTCATATAATGGCAGCCCGAAGGGCGCCAATTCTGTTACCTGTGGCAGCCCTTGAGGCGTCAATTCCATCCCAGTTCCTGACTTGACTAGTGTTCTTCGCTGTTTTGACCATAGTTCATTTCCTACATGATAATCGAACCTTGAACTCCATTCATGATATCCACCTTATATTCGTACAACGATTAAACCTTGGAATTCTATATTGGCTATAGCTAGAGTGAATGTCAAAAGTAATACATGAAATACTGTGCATATAGGGCCCGATCTGGTCCTGGGAGGTGCGCCCGAAAGTACTTGTGTCCATGAGAGTTGAATGATCATGGTGTTTAAGCATTACACCGAAGTACTTGCTTGACTTGAGACATCTCACTCACTCTCTCGTGACACTACTTGCTTGCTTGACTCGATTTACGTGGCCCGAAAAAAGGCAATTACTTGACTTGCGTGGCCCGAAAAAAGGGCAAAGTACTTGCTTGATTGAAATAGCCAATTTAAATTACACGTACTTGATATTACATGCGCTTGATATTACTTGCTTGAGCTCGTCCCTCGCTTTCTTAAAAATTGTGTAAACACTTGATAGTACTTGAAATCCTGCAATATCCTTTCTATAAGTTCTTGATATCTCGCTTGTCAACACTTGTTAGTACTTGAAAACATGCGATATTCTTCTATACCGTTCAGGACTTTCTCGCTTGTCTAGCATGCATAAGATATACTTGCATTTAACGTAACCTGTAATTTACTTAAAGATTGCTCGAACTTGAGATGTAATTTCTACTGAGCAATTTACTCATCTAGTTCATTCTAACATTTTTCAGGTAATTCGGATAGCGACAACCACATGACTGGGAATGAGACCGAGTGAAGAGTGCTAGAGTCACCGATCCTCCACTGTTAGCTAGTCACGTCTTTTGATTTCTTCAGTCCTTCCCTTGTACTTCCAATTATGTCAGCAAATCGATTAAAAATATGTTAAGGCTTGTAGCCTAGTATTTGGGTTTGAATAGTGAATGTCATGGACTAGAATTATCACCATTTGGTTATTTGATAATTGTCATCTTGGACTACAGGTATCATTTTAGAAATTTAATCTTAGTCATTATTTAGTCTTTTGCGCACTCTATCTTTTGTCAAAAAAATATATATTGCTCTGATAGATTGGTTCTATAATAGCTGGCCGTGACCCCGGGTATCTTCTGCGCTCCGGGCATGACACGTGCGGAGGTTCTTAGTTGCCAGCTCGCCGAGCCGAGTGTTCACTCGGTGTTGGGTACATTTTTTTGTCTTAGACTATACTTTCTTTTGGACTGGACTCTGTTGTAGTTGTTTATTTATTTCTGTTAATTGTTGAATTGTCATGTTTTATTTCCTATTTCTTTGCACCTCCACACTCCTTTTAACCATTCCGAGCCCTCCGGATCGTGGGCGGCGGGTTAGGATTCGAATGCTATCGGATTCTTTCCAGTTTCCGAATCTTGGGTCGTTACACCAGGAGCTCAACTGTAATGCCCCGGGTTTTTTGGATATTTTTCAGATCTGTATTCGTGGGTTTCGGATCTGGATTCGTGGGTCCCGGAGAGCGTTTTGAGGTTTACGCGTGTTTTTCCTAACGAGCCTTTAGAACCCTGTACAGGGTGAACCGCTGCGTTCTCCAACTCCAGGACATTACCAGCGCGTCGAGCGCGTTCCGAGGATCTGAAAAATGATTTTTCCCAATTTTCCACATTTTGTGGGTTTTTCAGATTTCTATATAATAAACCAATTTTCTTTTTTTTTCTTTTTCTTCTTTCTTTCCCTTGACACCCCCGCTCCCCTCCCGACCGTTGCCCCCCCTATCCCGTCCGAGCGATCGCGGCGTCCCCTTCCTCTTCGGCTGCAACGACGAGCCGAGGGGAGGCCACGATGGCAACAACGGCGACGTGGTGATCGCGGCAGTGGTGATTTCGCGGCGAGGGCGTGGTGTTCGTGGTTTGAACGAGTTTTGGAGATCGACGGCTACTTGAAGGTTCTTGGGCTTCCTTGAGGCAGGGGGACAAATCCTTACCCTCTTTCCTGCTTTCCCCGTGCTCTCTAGGCCAAGGAGAGGTCGAGAGGGGAGTGTTTCATGCCGGGAAGGGAAAATCCATGTTTAGGGTTCGAGTGTCGGATCTAGTGTTTTTCGAGGGTTTTGATCGATCTATGGACATGGGTTGATGCATGAAGGGCTGGGGAAGAGTTCCCCTCCATTTTTCCTATCACCTGGGTGTGATTGGGGCGTGGAATGGAGCTTTTCGCTATTTCCACTGTTTTCACGCTCCGGTCGAGGTAGCGGTCGTACCAGAGGCCGCCTTTAACTTTTGGCGGTCCTCTGGGGGGCCGCTACCAGCCTTCGAAGTGTCGGCAGGGGTTCCTATCCAGAGGAGACCGCCCCTGCTAGTTGCGGTCTCGCGACTGACCGCTACCCTATGGTAGCGGCCGACAGATGACCGCCATCTGTGGCTAGTCAACGCACCCCATGGGCGTGTCAAACTAGCCGTTGGGGGTCCCAACAGCCTTGCGGTCAGAGAAAGACTATTTTTATGGGTTTGCGATCAGCTGACGACCATTTTATTGGTGCTAGCGGCCAGGTGCTGGCTGCTACCAGGCCCCAGGGTCCCTTCAAGTTGCGGCCATCACCATGGCCGCAACCCCGTGCTAGTAGTATCAGGAAGACCACTATGCTTGGGTAGCGGTTCAGAGCTGGCCGCCACTTCGAGTGACAGTCCAGGGAGGACTGCCACCTGGTTTCCACTTATTCCAGGTTGCTGGATGCCATTTTAGCCTCCAGTTGAGCTAGTTTTTGGGTCTCATGTGGCGTGTGGCCCGAGGGTTACCTCGAGCACCCAGTGAGAGCCATGGGTACGCCAAGGGGGTCCTCGGAGGAGTAAGTCACCTCGGTTGGCATGCCCGCGTGACTTAAGGGTAAATTAGACCTTGTCCGTGTCACGGGCACCCGTATTCCCCGGTTCGTTTCACTGAGAGTCGGTGTCGGTACGAAGATCTATTTCCATACCTCGTCAGTCGTTATTCAATGGTTTCCATTGCTTAGTGAGTTCATACCTCCAGTAACACGTCCACTAGTCATAGCCTTCTTATAGCACGCATGTGCTGACCCACTCGGGAGTGGTGGAGAGGCTTACCCGAGAGAGACGGTTTTTAGGCTGGTTACCGTAGGGCCTGTACCTGCAGCTTGAGTCCGGGCTTTGGGGAAGAACCAGGTAGAGGATCTGACCTAGGGAGCATGGTCTGTGTGTGCACAGGTGGTTGGGGGCGTCGGACCCGCACTAACGCGCGCAACCCCAACTAGTCCTTGTTCATGGTACTTCTTGTGTGTCTCAGTCTCCGCCTGGGGCGTGTAGGGAGACACTGGGGCGCGGTGTAAGACGTCAGGGGATGCATCCGACCTTGCTTCTAGTGGGTGGTGCTCCTGTCTTCTGGAAGGTACGGACCTATTTTCCTGTCGGACTGTGGTCGGTTGGTACGGTTAGATGTAGTGAGATTTTTCATTTATTTATTGTTCTTACTGCCATATTTCTATTGTTTAGCATTACTTTTCTTGTTGTATTAGTTTCCTCGTTGTGAGGTGGGGGTCTATGGGATCCCTACTGAGCCAATGAGATGAGGCTCACCCCTGTGTTTTCAGGTGAGGCGAGGTTGGCGGGGAGCGCGTCTGAGGCTCTGCGTGGTTCCAGCGACCAGGGTTAGTGCCAGTTGCTAAAGTCAGGGTATGCCCTGTGTATTTGTACTTTTCTTTCTGTTGGCTGTACTTGTTGTGGACATCAGATATTCTGGATCTTGTAACTATTTAGTGAGTACTTGTTTAATTCCATGCTTTTTATTTAGTTTATTATGTTAGCTCTGCAGTTACTTTAGATTCTTGTGTACCCTCACACCATCCTTTAATCCTTCCGAGTCTTCGGACTCGTTAGTGGTTGGCCAATGATTTGAGTCGCGCCGGTTACTTTTCGATACTCGGATCTCGGGTCATTACAGTTGGTATCAGAGCAGGGTTGTGGAGGTACATAAGAACCTGAGATGATTGCAGTGGTCCAGAAGGTCCATGAATGTTCGGTACAATCGGTGACAGGCTTAGGTTACCATGTGTTTTATTGATTCCGCTGGTTATTTTCCTGTTATTAGGGGGGTTATGGCATCGAGAAGGAGGACTCGCTCCCAACAGGGAGAGGCAGGCGTGGGCTAGGAAGGGCAGAATAGAGCATCGCTTCCGGAAGACATGGCTAGAGAGGCGAGAGTTCCTGGAGCAGAGGAGTTCATCAGGGGAATGTATCAGTATGTTCTTCAGCAGCAAGGGGGTGATGCTGGCGAGGGTTCATCATCTCGGGGTGGCCGTGGTCATGTGCTAAAGGAGTTGTTGCAGTTCCAACCGCCCCTTTTCAATGGGCAGTCAGACCCTAAGGTGGACAAAGAGTGGCTGGATGATATGGATAGGATATTCAGTTCCTTGGAGTGCGTCGATGAAGAAAAGGTGATGTTGGCCAGTCATCGGTTGCAGGGATTAGCTCGAACCTGGTGGACGGTAGAGTGGGGAGCAGCGTTCCAGTCATGTCCCCTTCCGTAGATTGCGTGGCGGGAGTTCGTCGCGGCATTTGAGCGTGCTTTCTGTCCATCCTTCATCAGATCACAGAAGATGTACCAGTTCCTAGAGTTGACCCAGGGAGATATGACAGTGATGCAGTACAAATCCAGTTTTATTGAGCTGGGCCGTTATGCGTCACACATTATGACATACGAGGAGTTGAAGACTGTGGACACTAAAAAATTCTCACCCCATGTTTACGTGTAGGGGAATAAAGAAGGAGAAAAGAAAAGAGGAGAAGAGAAAATGAGAAGAAGAAAAGGAAACTTCTGAAGTGCCCCAGCGGCACACCCCTGCATGCCCTCTCCAGCGGCACACTCCCCCAAGACCTTCAGCGGCACGCCCTTGCCAGCCCGTCAGCGGCACACCTTGAGTGGCCTTCAGCGACACACCCTTTTGTGCCCCCAGTAGCACACTCCTTAAAGCCGCTTAGCGGCACACCCAGGCCAGCCCTTCGGCGGCACACCATCCTAGTGCCTCCCAGCGGCACACTACCAAATGCCCTCAGCATCACACATTGTGAAGCCTCCAGCGGCACACCTACTGAAGCTCCAGCGGCACACTAGCTGCAAAGTCTCCAGCGGCACACCTGGCAAGGCCCTTCAGCGGCACGAGTTTTTAGCCCCATAACGGCATGCTTGCCAGCCCCTTCAGCGGCACGCTTTTGCAGTCTTCCAGCGGCACAGTCGCTTGCCCACTCAGCGGCACACCGTGGTTCTTCCTCACCCGACGCAACCGGCAGATCAAATCCAACGCCCATCCCCTATGGATCTTTGGCACGCAGCGAGCTAGCTGAGGTGTCGGCCGGAGACGAAGGCACGCAGGCTACCTCCTGCCACCAAGTACGGGGAAAGTCAAATCCCCATTCAATGCCCATCGTTTCCCGCCACCGCCGTGTTGACACCCATTTTTTCACCGATAAGCCGAGTCGTTTCTCTTACTCCCATTAGTTGATGCCCTAAGTTGTCCATCATTCATTGGGCCATTTTTTGTGGCACGTCCTGGGCCTATTTTATGGGTAGCCTCCCTCCTTGTTAAAGTCCGTATCAATTCAGGGCTTATTGGACCTTGGCTTTGATTAATTGAACGTGTTTTATGAAAGTCAAGTATCCAAGAGCATGAACGGTCCAACATCAGCCGTTTAGGACTGGGGCGGTTGAACCCACACCGTTCATACATTTTGGCTAATTTCTTAGGATTTTCTGAATATTCACTGACAAGCTTTTGTGCGGCCCTATCAGGCCCGTTCAAACAAATGGACGGGTGAATTCAAACCGCCTATATCTCAGAGTCCTACGCCTGCCAATTTTCTCAGATAACTATCCAATTATTTGAATTATCACCGACAGGGTTAGAACGGTCACTGGTTGGCCGCACTACATTTGAACGGGCTTATTAGAACCGTTCATCTTTGAGTGTCCAACGGCGGACGTTTCGGTCAGTTCGAGCGATGATTTTTTGATTTTTCTGAATTTCCACCGACAGTGTTGGACGGTCTTTACTGGACCGCCCATCAGCTTGAGCGGTCTATCGTAAGACCGTTCATCCTTTCGATTGGTGATTTTTAACAGATTTTTTATCCCTTTTATGCATGGTTTTATCCCTGACTTCTCTTGTCGATTTCTCCGTGGATAATCAACCTTTTTTGATGCCGTTTCGACTGGATAAGAGATTATGATAATATCTATGATTTATCTTTTATAATTTCAACCTAAAAATAGCTCTAAATCCTAGTTTCGGGGCTGGCTTTCTAGGCTCTATAAATAGACCCTAATGGCCGGACTGAAAAAGGGGAAAAATTTTGGTCGACGGCGAAGCCCTGTCGCATTCTTGAGCGACCTAGCACCAAGGAGGGAGGCTTTCTACGTCCATACAAGCCTCCGGTTCAGGGAGTAGTTTGATCTTGAATCTTTTCGTTTATAGTTTTCATCACTTTCCCTTCATTGCATGCATCGTTTTCTCCCTACGTCCTCATTATTTCTCATTATCATGCACACATCCACCCACGCTTTTGTCACCCTAGGGGTTTAAAACTCCCAGGTATCCCCCTTGCCATTCGTTTATGTTCATTTCTTCTTATATTGACATTTACTACACCGTCCAGTTCTAATTTAGGTCTTTTCTGTGTGTTTCTTACGTTGTTTTGCAGGTCAACAATCATCAGCACGAGGCCCATCCCCTCTGGCCGGCCGGAGAGGGTGGAGGTTGGACCCCTTGCAACTTACTGCGTGGTGGACTTGTGCGGTTTTCAGACAACCGTTCAACATCGTGTGCGGTGTAGAAAGTGCCGTTCTTCCTGTTGGTGGGGTCAATAGAGCGCCGTCCGTCCTCCAGTGGTAGTTCCTCCTGCACCCTCTGCAGCGCACTTAGGCGGTCTATCGTAAGACCGTACATCCAATAGGCGGCCCTCCATGAGCCGTTCATCTCTTCAGCGCTGCAGTGTAGGCGAGTACTCCCCCTCTTTTCAAGGTACGGCGTGTCCATCACGTCCGGCACCTTAGTGGCGATCACGGTCCTTTTGTTCTCTATTCTCCTCTTATCCTTGTTATTTTCTCATCGCATATTGTTCCACTCATGATGCATATTGATCTTTAGTAGGAGGAGAAAAATATATCTACATCCCCTTTTGTGGCGATCACGGTGGGACCCCTAACGCCCATCGTGCTTTTGAGTTGCTGACCCCCCTTATTTGTTGTGCAAGTTTTCTTCTAAGAGTGATTTGTAGGTTGGAAGCGTTTGCTGCCTCCTGGGACGTGCGCGGTTTCTACTGAGCCGCCCATACGTAGGAGCGGTTGATTCTCCACCGTCCGTCCCCTGCGGCCAGAGCCAGCTTCTCTCCTCTTTCCTGTTCTGGACGGTTCCTGACACGCCGTCAAGCATTTGGAGCGGTTTGAATCTAGCCGTCCATCGCTTCAGCACAGGTACGCTTCGCTCTGTTTTGGCTGTAGGCACGCGGCTGCTGGACGACCGTGCAAAGGATTGCGCGGTTGAATATAGACCGTTCTCCAGGTATTTTCCTGCCACTGCTGCCTCGTGTTCTCAGTATCCTGTGATTATTCCATAGTTCTTCTGTTGTTTTCTCCCTGGATTACACGGTCCTAGACAGACCGTTTTACTGGTGGAGCGGTCGCATAAGGGCCGTTCATCTTCGGTCACAGTGCGCTTACGGTGTATGTTGATTGTCATATTCTACGCGATTTACTGCTCCTGGTGCTATTTGTTGATTTTCCCCCCTGCTCCCTCATCATGGTTGCGTTATCCTTCTCTTTGTTGTACATGCGTATACTTGCTCATTGATTGATAGTTGCTAGGCTAGATTATGCATGCACCCTGGTGTGCATAGGAGCATCCATTTCTTCTCATAGTAGTTGCATTCCTACCGAGGTAGGGTTTCCTCTCGTCTCCATATTCCTTGGAGCCGACTAGGGACCTTGCCGAGGACCTCCGTAAGCCCCCGTGAGCCGTGGATTCCCACACGGACGCCGGGCAGGTTGTACCACATCCACCACCAGTCTAGGGTTTACATCCGCGAGCGAGAGATCCTTGTAGAGTCACACAGTTCCTCATTACCTACCCCAGTTAGGCACCTAGTGGTTGAGAGAACTTATACTTTTATCAACTCCCTAAAGGTTCGAAGAGGAAATCAGAAGAAATTGACGAGCATCATTTAATAATTTGATTGCATAATTGGGTGATTCGAATCTCATCTCTTCCTTCCATTGCATGCTTGTTATTTGCTTTGTAGGTTTGGTCGGTTAGTTTTGTCGGTCCTAGTCCTAGGTGTATTGGTGCATGTGGGATTGTCTCTTTCCCTCACGATCACCTCCTAGGGTTGGTTCTTATTTCCATTCATACTCCAACCCCTTGTTCGATTCATCATCTTCCATGTCGTCGTACGACTTCTCTCAGTCCCACGAGGACTCCCTTCCTCGTGGCCTTCTTTAGGACCCACCTAGGGTCGCCCACCTGCAGGGAGGAGAGGGGACTGCCCCTCCCCTCCCAACCATTATTGGTGAAGGTTCCCAACCCTCTCTTTCAAATCCGTCCAATCAGAATTCAGCCAATCTAATCCTCAATATGATGGCCCAACTGGACCCTACCCAGCTCCATCTCATCCGGCAGGCTTTGCAAGGGGCCAATGCGCCAACCTCAATTCCTTCTCATGGCACGACTACCGCTGCCATCCAGTCTCCCGCTGTTGGGACCACCTCTGTGGCTCCCATCGACCTTACTCCTGTCCGACCTCAGGCCCTTCGCTATTCCAATATGGAAATGGGCCAGGCTTCCACCTCGTCCCATCAGCAGCTCGATAAGGGAAAGTCTCCAATCCCCTCAGTTCCTTACCTTGATCCATACGCCACGATTTCTCCATCACCGCAGGCCCTCGTAGCCCCGGCAGATCTCGTTAGGTTGCAATCAGGACAGCCCAGTTGGCTCATACGGATATGGGCCCTTCCTCGGCCCACTATCCCTCTTACGGGCCGCCCCCTCAATCAGCTTATCCTTTAACCACCTATCCAGGTATTGCTCCTCCTGCTCCTTCTCCTCCTTCCCGGGAACGGGAAATTCTTGACAAATGGGCTGCTATGCAGCAACAAATTGATCTCCTCCACAAGCGGGTCGGCCCGCAATCTCTTCCTGATGTCCCTATCCCTAACTTCAGGGACATTCGTTTTCCTTCTCAGTCTGAGCTCCCCGTGTACCGCAAATATGACAGGAATGGCAACCCGTTCATTCATGTCCGGGAGTTCTTATATGAGTCAGCACAGTTCCAGCAAGATGACCGTCTAATGGCTTATTTATTTCGCCGATCGTTGGAGGGGGTCACCCTGGAATGGTTCTATACTTTGCCCATGGAGGAGGCCGAGAGTTTTAAGACCGTCAAGGAAAGGTTCATCCAGAGATTTCAAGATCGGGTCGGACCCGAATATTCTTTTACTGACTTGGTAGCCGAGAAGATGAAGCCGGAGGAAGACTTCGCAACCTATGCAGACCGATGGAGGCAGATGGCCTCACGTGTGCCCGGGCAGATCCCGGAGGAAGAGAAAGTGAAGTTGCTGATCTCCAATGCCATGCCAACAT
Source organism: Amorphophallus konjac (assembly GCA_022559845.1). Taxonomy (NCBI): domain Eukaryota; kingdom Viridiplantae; phylum Streptophyta; class Magnoliopsida; order Alismatales; family Araceae; genus Amorphophallus; species Amorphophallus konjac. The sequence continues at coordinate 27,376,649 of CM040120.1, forward strand.
TCAAGAACATCTTGGCAATGAATGATATCTCAAACATGCACCAGTTATATAGCAGAGCTCGGTTCATACAAACCCAGTTCAAAGACTCCCCCATCCACTCCTTATTTGAGGCCCAGAAACCCAAGGCTCCCAGAAAATCTGAGGGCCCCGTCACTGAGGGAGTACAAATTAATGAGCAGGTCCAGGCTGTTCAGTTCCCCCACCAGGCCGCTCCACCCCGCTTCCCCCAGCCTTCACGCAACCCCCAGTTTGCCACTACGCAAGTTCCCCAGCCCGCCTTCCATGTCCCGCAATATCTGCAACAAGCACCTCCGCCACCCCGACAGCCTCAACGGCCGCCACAATACAACAATGTTCCGCCCCCCACCGCCTATGGGTCTGCTCGACCGAGTCCAAAGAGGGCCCATTGCCCTCCTCTTCCTGAAACTTTACCCGATATTTTCTCTGCCTTAATGTACACTGGTGATCTTCAGTTGCCTCCTGAGCATCCAAATTGGAATCCGGCAGCCGATCAGTCTCGATACTGCATATTCCATCGGCAACCCGGGCATACGATAGAACGGTGCTATCAGTTCAGAGACCTGGTGTATGACCTGCATGAGGGCCAGAGGATTGATTGGGCCCAGATGCACCAATTGATTGAGGATATCAAGCAAAGACAGTCCAGGCCTCAGCAGGCGGCGCCCCAGCAGCAGCAGCAGCAGCAGCAACCCCAGCAGCAACAGCAACCCCAGCAACAGCAACAAGACCTCGGGATCCATCAGAATCCCATGCCAGTACATCAACCCGCTCCTCAGCAACAACAACAGCCGCCGGCACCGGCTCCAGCACAAGTGAGTATTGTCCAGCACCCAACCCCCAGCGCTGGGTGGACTTTTGATGATGAAACCCCCGCACACCTTCTAGCCTTCCACCACAACCATTCCCCTGCACCTGCTTTCCCCTCCATCCTCAGACCCGCCACTCTGACCACTATACCACTCATTGCTCCCTCCACGCCACCCATTAAGCCCGTTATATTCCCCTCCGCTCCACCAGTCCCTTCGCCACCACCCATTGTACCCTCCGTCATTACCCCTCCGCTTAACCCTTCACCCATTTCCCTTCCACCAGGGCCCATTAGACCCACTTCCGCCATCCTTACCCCCATTACCACGCCTTTCACCAACTCCACCGGACCAAGCGGGGGTCCATCTCAGGCCGGGCCAGCATCACAGTGCGCCCTTCGGAGCGGGCGTCCCTTCCAGAGAATTTTTTCCCCTTCCGGTGCGTCTGCACCTAACCTCCAAGTTCATTCCCCCACAGCTGAAACAGAAGAAGTAGACCCTGTGTCGGGCACAAAATATGATTTATTGCAGCATTTAGACCGGATGCCGGCCAAAATCTCAGTCTTGGAATTAATCAAGAGGTTGCCACTACACCAGGACACCTTGAATACTTTCATGCAGAAAGTTATGGTGAGCGAGGACGTGGCAGTAGATAGCTTGCCGTCGGTTTTGGCAACAATTACCAAGAGACCTTCCATTTCATTTTCTGAATCATAACTGGCACCCCCTGAGGCACGGCAGATGCCGTTGTGCATCACCATTTCCCTGAACAAAGTGGCCGTGGAGTCTGCCCTTGTGGACACAGGAGCATCAATAAATGTGTGTCCGTTAAGTACCCTCCGTGCCTGCAATATCTCAGAAGACATGCTCAAGCCAACTCCGACTACAATAGTAGCCTATGATAATTTCAGGCGTGCTTGTCACGGGGTCGTGACTATACAGGCCGAGCTAGGGCCCTTGGTCATGAACGTGGAATTTTATGTATTGGACATAGACCCGATGTTCAAAGCCATACTGGGTCGTCCATGGTTGAACAGTTTAAATGCCATACCCTCCACTGCCCACCAATGCTTGAAGTTCCCATTCCAAGGGCGGGTGGTCAAGGTAAAAAGTATTTCACAGTCCAAAATGTTGATGCCATAGCGGCTAAGATTCTCCCTACACTCTAGCCCACCAATAGGCCGGTTCTGTCGGTGATGGATTTGAATTATTCATGGGCATATGCGTCACGCAAGCCCACCACTGCGCCAGTCAATGTGAAAGTCAAATCCAAGATTAGAGATTCCAAAGGATGGCAGATGATTTTGAAATTGGGTTATCAGCCGGGCCAGGGGCTTGGTGCACAGTTACAAGGCCGAACCAACCCCATTCCCAAAGGAAGGAAGATGGGCCGCCGAGGCCTCGGTTACCGTGAATCCTCAATGTCAGTACTTGGAGACTCTGGGCCATTAACATGGGACTACCGGCAACATTTTGTAAAAGGGCCGTTATAGCCAGGTACCTTGAAGGAATCGCCGTCCAGTCTCAAAGAAAAGGCAGATGAAGCCTGTGTTGTCGCAGAGCCACCACCGTCGCTGCAAAGAGTGGTGGGTGACCTAGAAGATTGGTCTGGTTGTTTTGAAAAGTTGTTTCAGAAAAAAGAAAGCAAACCGAAGAAAAAGGAGACGCAGCTGGTAAAGCGTCCTCCGATGCCATTGGCTCGCCAGGGGCCACGGGAAGTGGGGAGCTCTGTCATTTCTTACTCTATGTCCCCATCTCGTCTTGCCTCTTGGTTCCAACAGTTGAGGTTTGTTCCCCGTTCTCCTCCGATCCTGGTCGAACCACACTTCACGGAGAGGCTCGAAATTCTGTTTGTTCCTTGTGTTTGTGGGCGTTGCCGGCCCATTGATCTTTCAACATTGTTTACTCCTCCTCCCCCCGGAGCTCAGCTCCATGAAATGTGGTTTTCTTCTTCTGATCCTTTCTTTGATTGCATATTTTCGGAATTGTTCCCCATACAGTTACCTCCTCCTCCGTCTTCTTCTTTCTCTTGCTGCATGATCACCTCCGGCCTCCAAAAAAAAACGTCAATTTCAAAACGGAGGTCTCAATGGAAGATTACGCTATGTTCTGCTCAGGTTCCCAGGGGCACGAGACCCCTGTTTCTCTTCCAGTATATTTCTTCTCTCCTAGGGTAGAGGTACAGTGTGTAGAGTCTCCTAGGTTAGTCGAGTCAGTGGGAGTAGAGTCTAGTTCGAGTCTAGTCATCCCATCCACGTCTGCGGCACGCCCCGTGACGCGTCATCCCAAAACCATTCCCGATAGGTTTCTGCAAGATCTGGCTGAAAGATGCCATGCCCTTCTGAAGTGCCCTGAATTTGTAGAAATCGCGACCGTCTTGGAAGATGATGAAGAATTGGAAGGGGTATGGAGCAATGATGAACTAGGGGTATATGTAATCGTGAACGAGAAGGACCCAGCTGATGATGAGGAAAGTGAGGTGGGTGACACTGCTGATTTATACGCACAAGGCTTAAAGAAGTTTGACGAACCTTCCTCGGCAGTGGATGAACCCACTAAAGAGATTAATCTCGGAACAGAAGAGGATCCCAGGCCCATACTTATTTCTGCTAACCTCCCTCCTTAGGTCGAAGAGGAGCTTATCAAGGTTTTGAGGGAGTATAGTGACTCTTTTGCCTGGTCCTATGAGGGCATGCCAGGTCTTGACCCTGCACTGGTTGAACATAGATTGATCCTAAAACCAGGGGCAACACCCGTTAAGCAGAAGGCGAGAAGATTCAACCCAAAGATAGCCTTGAGAATTAAGGAAGAAGTTGATAAATTGCATAAGGCCAGGTTCATTAGAGTTGTACTATATCCACAATGGGTGGCAAACATAGTCCCAGTAATGAAAAAGGATGGTAAAATCCAGATTTGTATTGACTTTAGGGACTTAAATAAGGCATGTCCAAACGACGATTTTCCACTTCCTCACATCGATGTCTTAGTCGACAATACAACTGGATACGAAGCCCTCTCTTTCATGGATGGTTATTCTGGATATAACCAAATCCTTCTAGCTCCAGAAGACCAAGAAAAGACCTCGTTCACTACGCCTTGGGGCACATACTGCTATGTTGTCATGCCCTTCAGATTGAAAAATGCAGGTGCCACTTATCAAAGGGCGATGATGGCTATTTTTCACAATATGATGCATGTCTACTTGGAAGCTTACGTGGATGATATTCTGGTCAAATCGAGGTCTCAAGAAGAACACCCCGCCATTCTAGCCAAAGTGTTGCAAAGGGCTAGGGAATATAAGTTAAAAATGAATCCGAAGAAATGTGTATTTGGAGTTGCGTCAGGGAAATTGCTTGGATTCATAGTTAGTAAACGGGGGATTCAGATCGACCCAAACAAAGCAAAGGCGGTCATGAAAATGCCGCCGCCAAAGAACATTACTGAACTTCGAGGCTTGATTGGGCGTTTGCAATTTATTAGGAGGTTCATATCTCAACACTCGCAAAGATGCCGCCCATTTTATGAACTGTTAAAGGCAGGCGTAAAATTTGAATGGAATGAACAATGCCAAAAGGCCTATGAAGAGCTTAAGGCTTACCTTTCTAATCCCCCAGTTCTACAACCACCCATCCCTGGGAAACCCCTGATATTGTACATTTCTGTGATTGAGGACTCCCTAGGAGCTGTCTTGGCACAGGTAGATGATGAAGGAAGGGAAAGGGCAGCATACTACCTCTCGAGGTTATTTAATCCTGCTGAATCTAAGTATACTGCCATGGAGAATACCTGTGCGGCGCTAGTGTGGGTAGCTCAGAAGCTTAAACACTATTTCCTCGCCCACGAGGTTAGGCTGATCTCTAGAATGGACCCCATTCGTTATCTCTTGGAAAAGCCTGTCCTTTCTGGCAGACTAGCTCGCTGGCAGAGCTTTCTTTCCCAGTTTGACATCACCTTCATCGTTCAGAAAGCAATCAAGGGATATGCTATTGCTGAGCACCTCGCTCATTCTCCTATCCCTCGTACTGATTCAATCCAGGACGAGTTCCCTGATGAACACTTGGCAGTAATCACTCATCTTCCTTTCTGGTCTCTTCATTTCGATGGTGCTCTCAATTCCCAGGGCAGCGGAGTTGGCGCCGTTCTCCTCACTCCGGAGGGAGTAACCATCCCTGTTGCTTATCAACTCTCATTCCCTGCCACTAATAATATAGCCGAGTATGAGGCTCTCCTTGCCGATCTGAAGCACGCCTACCTAATGGGCGCGTGGTACCTTAACATCACAGGAGACTCTCAATTGGTGTTGCGTCAAGTTCTGTCAACTTACCGCACCCGTGACCCTAAGCTTAAGGCCTATCAAGATCTGGTCACGCTCTTGGCTAGGTAGTTCCAAAAACTTATCTATATTCATACTCCTCGTTCTCAGAACATCTTGGCTGACGCACTTGCGTCACTCGCTTCTTCCCTCGCGTTCCCCCTCAGTCGTGCCACTGAGACCATTGTGGTCCAGCGGTTAGATGTTCCTTCCCCGCAGGATCCATGGTTTGACAACCTTAGGAAGTCTGTAGAGAAGAAGACAGAAAGGGAGGAGGTGAGAGAAGTATCCTTGACTGATCTTGAGGAAATCATCGAAGAAGAAGGGTTGCCGTGGTTCTACGAAATTGAGCAGTATTGCAGGGATGGCACATTTCCGGAGGCTGCGAATGCTGAACAGAGAAAGGCCATTAGAAGAGTCGCTGTAAGATATACAATTGTTGCTGGTGAGTTATATAGGCGGGCTCTGAACGGAGTTCTAATGAGGTGTCTAGATGACAAAGAGGCTTAGAAAGTAGTAGAAGCAGCTCACTCCAGCGAATGTGGAGGGCATGTGAATGGACAGGCGTTGGCAAAGAAGATTCTTAGGCAGGGCTATTACTGGTCGACCCTAGAAGAAGATTGCTCCACCTATGTCCGTAGGTGTCTCCAGTGCCAGCTCCATGCTGACAAAATCCATGCTCCTGCTTCTTCTCTTCATCCTCTTTCTGCTCCTTGGCCGTTCTCCATGTGGGCCTTTGATATCATCGGACCCCTCGGTGACCCGAATTCCGCAGTCAAGCAGAAATCCTTCATTTTGACGGCTACGGAGTACTTCACCAAATGGGCGGAAGTTGAAGCATATGCAGAGATCAAAGCCACCACAATATGCCGCTTTATTATGAAGAACATCATCTTGCGGTTTGGAGTGCCAGGCGACATCGTCACCGACAACGGCCCTCAATTCATATCATAAGAACTCCGCGACCTTTGTAAGAAATTCAATATAGCTTTGCATCATTCATCACCATACTACCCTCAAGGTAATGGCCAAGCTGAGGCCACAAATAAAACCCTTCTCAAAATTATCAAGAAAACATGTGAATCGCATAAATTTGCTGATTGGGCCGACAAACTGATAGAAGCTCTATGGGCCTATCGCACCTCCGTCCGCACCCCTACAGGGCAGACTCCTTTTACTCTCACTTATGGGATGGTGGCAGTACTCCCGTATGAGATTTTGATCCCTTCCCTAAGAGTGCAGCTGGACAAAGAACTTAATCTCGACGAACCTCGAGAGGCGTTGCTAGTCCAACTTGAACTCTTAGAGGAGAAGAGGCTGAACGCGGCCAATCATGTTTCGGTGTATCAAAAGCGTGTCTCGCGATATTTTCAAAAGAAGGTCATTGAAAAAAATTTTCAAGTAGGTAATATGGTGTTGAAACATAAATTTATCAGATCGGCAGGTCTCAGGTTGTTGGGTCCCGTAGTGCAGGAACACGGATCTAGAGGGGGGTGAATAGATCCTACTGCTAAAAACTATGTCCAATTAAAAACACAAACTACCACACAGCGAAATTTATAAGATTGATAGGATTGAGGAAATTAATCTAAACAAGTTTAAACTTAATTCACTCAATCTCACCGAGCTCACACGATTACATAACCAGAAAGTCGAGAACTCACAATCACACAAATCAAACCACTAGACACGAGGATTTTTAAGGTGGTTCGGGACCACGACGGGCTCCCTACGTCCACCCCTCACCAAACCGGTGAGGCTTCACTACACGCTACAAAATGTAGCAACACGGGGATGAACCCCAACACACACACGCTGCTTTCGCAGCAAACCACACACGAGGCCTTGCCTCAAACTACTGCCACAGCAGCACACACACACACACACACACACCCAACGTTGGGAAACACACCTCGAACAAGATACCTCACATGGAGACACAACTCCGTCCACACACACGTAGGGCAATGCCTACACAACCACACGGGAGTAAACTCCCAACCACACACGCAGATATACTCCGCACAAATCGACACACAAGAGACCACACACACACTCGGAGACCCCTTTCTCCGAACACCCACACGAAATATTCTGTCAAATGTATATGTAACATCACAAATATATGCTATGACCTTCCACACAAATTCTATATATGTAAACTAGAAGAATGCATCAAGTATAAGGCTCCCCCTTCTTCATCAAAATCTGATTCTCCTTGCTCGTTGACGGATGTTCATAATCTTGACATCATCTTCTTCCTCTCCTCTAGCCGCTTCTCTTTTTCTTATTCTAATCTCCTCTCTTCACCTGAAAGAGTAGATAGACATAATGAGTTCGATCTTTAAGCTAATCTCAAACAAGAATATAGACATGAATGGTTTAGAGATTCCCCTCTTCTTCACCTATACAAAAGAATATATGAGCATTAGAAATGTTGTATCACAAAGATTATAGCTCATATATATAAGCAAGAGAGAGTGAACAAAGAACATGTAAATGATTATTACACTTCTTAGATGCCCATTCAAAACCTTGAACAATCTCAAACAAAAGATATAGAAGTGAAAGATCAAGATTACTCCATCATGAAATGCTTCTACAGGATGAAGAACGTTCTTGAATCAATTGTGAAGAAATGTAACACAAACAGAGGTTGGATCTTGATTTCGGATGCCCCTTTCAGTTGTATATGATCTTGGGCCTTGATTCAAGCTTCTTCCTTTCGATTTCAGCTTCAGAGCAAGGTGGAAGAGGGCTTGAAAGCTTCAACTCCGAACCTGCACACCAAAGAATAGTTTTCAGCCCTCTCCTTAGGGTTTTCACTCCAATAGGATGTTTTATAAGCTTAGAACGGTCAAGGGACAGCTTGGAGACCAGATCCACGAATTAGGGAGTGATATAGGGCATTAGGATGTGATTGGTAGGACTTTTGGGGCAAGAAAACGGCAGTCAAACATGGTGGCTGGACGTTCGAACGGAAGGGGTCGACCCCGGGGTCGACCCTCGGGCAAACAGAAGCCAACCAGAACCAAATTTGTGGTTCTGGGTTACAGGGGTCGACCCTTTCAATGGGTCAACCCCAGGGGTCGACCCTCGTGCTTTCAGAACCCAAACAGAACCCATTTTATGGTTCTGGGTTACAGGGGTCGACCCCAAGGTCGACCCACGGGTCGACCCTTTCAGCAGGTTTCAAAAAAAACAGCTCTGAGCGCTTCGGCGACAGGAATTAATTCTCCTAGCTCCGAACTCCGATCGAAGCAAGACTAGAGGCGTTGGAAAGAGGACTCCCAGAGCTACAACAATTGTAGAGGGGAGATCCAATGGTTGGATTGAAAATGGTGAAGACTATAAGATAATTTGAGTTTGAAAAATAACTAAAACCTCCATCAAACCATAGGGAAATAATTGATTAAATGTTACCATAATCCCATGAAGATCAACAATGATTTTTCATCCTGAAAAACATGATAAAGCAAGGTGTTAGTTGATAATTAAGATCTTTACATCGAGCATTAACACTATGACCATGTTCACAATAAATTGCTTCGTTGAACTTATTCCAAGAGTGAAAGATGGAACTTACAACATTGTTTTACCTGAGTTTCACATTGTCCTTAAATGCATGTTCTTTTATTGAATCGTTCATGTAAGAATCATGGAGTTCTAATATTGAATTACCATTGCATGATCAACAAATTTGGAATCACGGTACGCATAACAATGTTGAGTCACATTCCATGTGATCAATCCACAAGCTCATCAAACCACATATCATTCCCTCCATTCATTTAGCATTACTAAAGTATACATTCATGATATGTGGCTCAATATAACATGATGCTCAATATGAGAGGCTCAATATGACATGATGCTAAAAATGACATTTATCCAAGTATGTTTTTCACAGAGGCTTATTATTAAATACAAAGCAATCTCACCAAGTGTAGAGACAATGTATATGCAATGTTTGTGCTAACTTCAAAGTACGTATGCATCCACATGATGATAAACCTTGTAGAATTACAATTCATCCACATGATGATAAGCCTTATAGAATTACAATGCATACAATGCATCCACATGATGATATCCCAAAAGAAATAGTTTATGATCATTTCCACAACCAGTTCAAGTGAAGAGCATTCACGCACAAGGCTAAGCAACAAAGGCATTTTGTAATCATCAAAATCACATACACAACACAGGTCTAAGCTGCAACCCAACTGGGAAGGGCCATTCGTAATCAAGGAAGCTTACCCGGGTAATGCGTATCGTCTAATCAACGCAGAGGGTGAAGAATTGCCAAACCCGTGGAACGGGCTATATTTAAAACGTTTCTATCCATAGAGTCAAAACCAGCAACGGCTCGATGGCGGGGTGCACCCCACCTGATCGCGAAAGGAGGACCTGTGTCCAGCATCTCACACACTACACAGCCGCCCGTGGTTCGATTTTCTCCTGTGCTGTCCGACACCGTTCCTCCTTTGGCCATGCCTGGGGAAAGTGAAGATCCTTGTATTTCCTCTCTCTCGGCTGAAAATAGGGGCAAGTTGTGAATAAAGGGGGCGAGAACTGACCTGGACCCCCCCCCTCTAAAAGAGGTCTCAAATAGGGGCAGGCCGTTAAGACCTTATTCCGCAAAGAAAAGGAAAAAGAAAAGCAAAAAAAAAAGGGGGAAAGAAGAGGGGTAAAATCAAAAGTCAAGGCTGAGAGCACAAAGCTCGAGGCTCTCAAAATCCCCAAATAATACAACTAGACATGGCAAGAGTGGTAGTACAGTTTCCCCGAGGGACGTTATGAGCCCGGTCGTATGCGTGTCTAGAGCGGATTTAGGTTCGATAACGGACACAGAGCCCCGGCGCAACAGACCGGATTCTTTGAAAAAAAGGGGAGTGTCTGGGAAGAACTCAAGCCCTAAAACCTCTACACCTACCACCAGCTTCACTACTCAATCTTTTTCAATTTTCCAAGGAACAAATCCCACCCCGGGTATGGCCTCGGCAGAAACACAATTGAGCAAAGTTGACCCCGGCCACGGGCGACCCCCTTTTCGCACGTGCTGAGTCCGGGAAGTCCATAGCGAGATGAGAGGGTCCCTGTTATTTAAGCTTGAGCTGGTTCCAAAATTCCAAAAAAATCAAATATTCCAAAACTCCAAAAAAATCAAATATTCCAAAACTCCAAAAAAATCAAATATTTTAAAACCCAAAAATCAATCATTTCAAAACCCCAAAAAAAAATTTATTCATTTCAAAACCCAAAAAAAAATCAAATATTTCAAAACCCAAAAATCAATCATTTCAAAATCCAAGAAAATCAAATAGTTCAAAACCCGAAAAATCAAATATTCCAAAACTCAAAGAAATCAAATATTTCAAAACTTTCAAAAAAGATTTTGGTTTCTCATATGCATCGCATGCATTGCACTTTGTCATTGTGTTTTTTTTGCCTATGTTGATAAGGCTTGCCCCCTTGACCAAAATCAAGGATTGGTCACTTTCTAAACTTTCCGCGGGCAAGGGGTCAAGCCTAAAACAAATTTAACATGTTTTCCTTTATTCATTTTGTGTAAGCACAGAGGCAAACAGAAGATCGAAGATACAACCAAGCCATGGACGCACGCAATCACATCAGAGAATATCCAAACTCGAAGAAAAAAAAAATCTCAATCATCAATCTTATTCATTCTCATATCAAACTCTAAACATCCATATCCATATCATCATGAAAAGATAAAACAATCACTCTGTCCCCCGCTGGGCATCCCCGCGGGGACATATCTCTCTCAGCTCCCTAAGGTAAGCCTGTCGTGTCTCTGGAACCTCCTCAACCTCTACTGGTAGGGTGCGCACCCTGCTCACCTCCCACATAATCAGCGCGCTCCTGACCACCTGCTCGTCCTCCTCTTTCCCGATCCTCCTCGCCTGTAGCACGGGAAGGTGGGGTAGCGTCGGTAGCATGGTCCGGGGTAGTCCAATCTGTAGGTAGCACCTGTGTGGGCTGTACATCGCCAATGCAGTATCGCTCACGAGCCTCAAGTCCAAGCCCGCCCTCCGAGGTAGTCTGATAGTGGTGTCGTGGAGGAAGTCCGGGTGCATCACAAATCTATCCAGGGGCAGTCTGTGGAGGTACGGGCGCCACTCGTCCCTGGTCTTCATCTCGGCCGTCCTGCACTCAACCTATGGAGAGAACCTGAAGGCGCCTCCTATGAAGTAAAGGGGATGGCTCCCGAAGATCCTGCTAACAGTAGTAATATCCTCTCTCGGGATGAACTTCATCCTAACTCCCATCCAGCACTCCAATAGAATCATAGAGCCAAAGAGAGGGCCTCCTAGGGCCGCTGAGCTGAGACCCTCATACAAGTAAGCTAAGATGGCCTGGGAGATGGAAAGCCCCTGCCACAGGCCGCTGATGGTGCTAAGTAAGGGAATCTCTAACACATGGTCAGCCGAAGGGAAGAGGATGGCCCCGCACAGGCAGATAGATGCAGCTTTGCCTATGGCCTCGGTCCACCCACATTTATTCTTGCAATGCTCTACTACCCACTGACTAAGAGGAAGGAGGTAAATATGACGAGGACCTACAAAGGTACGAATGTCTTTGCTGTCTGGTATGAACCCTCCTAGGATGAGTTTTGGGTCTATAGGGGCAACAGTATGGCATATCAAGTCTTCCTCCCCCACCTTGGACCGAGGGAACCCGAAGTAGGTCTCTACCTCCTCTGATAGGATCGTGGCCTCAAAGGATGGAAAGAAGAAGGTATGGGTCTGAGGATGCCATGTTTCTATCAAAGCTGAGATGCTGTGCCAATCCAATGAGAGCTTAGGGTAGTTCTGGCCTAAGACTAAAAGGGAATGTAGGTGCCAGGATTTGAGAAGATAAGTCACCCCTAGGGGCAAAGCACGGATCATGGGAGCCACCCATTTCAAACCAGAATAGCACCTCGGGCCCAGAAGGAGCTAAAAGAAGAGGAGAGAGAACGTAAGAGAGAGAGGACTCATAAGTAAAGAAGTTGAATGAACCATGATGAACTTACCTCTCTCATAGGAGTAGCACTGAGATGCTGGGGGATTGAGCTTAACCGTTGGAGCACTTCCGGCTCCTTTCTGGCCGGTGTTGGCCCTTCAAAAGATGATCCTTCCATAGAACTTCCCTCTAGAGCCCTCTTCATGAGGAATTGGTGATAAGAATCAAAGGTTTCAAGGTTTGGAAGGAAAGAGTTGTGTGAGCTGCGAATTTAGACTCCCCCCACTTATAGGGCTTGTTAGGAAGCCTAGACCTCTTAGGATTAGGGTTGGATAGGTTCAGGACGGATTAGGATGAGGTGTGGATAGATTCAAATCGCCTTACCCTCGGGTTGGGGATTCTCCAGAGAGTCCCCTTTAAGGCTTGCAGGGTATCCACTTGGACGGTCTTACGATAGACCGCCCATCCTATAGTGCGGTCCTCATCTGACCGTTCATCTCCTACTAGAGAACCTGGATCCAACCACTTATGCAGCCTATTACAAACCGTTTGTCACTCAACACTGTTAGTATTAAACCGTTCAAATCGTATTAGAGCGGTCTATTGGGCACCGTTTGTCACTTTGAGCGGCCCTATGAGAACCGCCCATCTGGTCCGCCCTTTCTATCCACCTGCCCAACTAATAGGCGCACTCATCTCACTCAAGTCGGCGTGTGCATCACTCTTCTCACTCAGCTCGGCGTGCGCGTCACTCATCTCACTCAAGTCGGCGTGTACGTCGCTCATCTCACTCAAGTCGGCGTGTACGTCACTCCTCTCACTCAGGTCGGCGTGCGCATCACTCATCTCACTCAAGTCGGCGTGTGCGTCACTCCCATCTCACTCAAGTCGACGTGTGCATCTCTTTCTCACTCAAATCGGCGTGTGCGTCCCTCTCTCAGGTCGGGCGCACCTTTCAATCTCGCATGTTTGCTTCACCCCCTATAGTAGCTAAGTCACGTTCATTTATGCATACATACAGTCACCCACAAAAATCAAAACAAAAACATGCATACCACTATCATATCATATCACGTCATGTACAAATGACGGGCCCAGTACACAGTCAAGCCTGTCCCTCTCCTTGGCCCCCGTCGCTGTCTCCACCGCCCTCATGCCTCTTTGGGGGAGGCATCGCAGAGGTCACCTCATCACGCCGTCGCCGGCGCCACTCTTCCTCCTCGTTCCTCCGATGGCCAGAGGAACTAGTGAAGTAACTCCTCACGGAGCCGTGGGTGTCGTGGCTGCCACTCGTAGTCACCCTGCTGCGCTCCCGACTCGCCTCCTTCAGACCCTCCACCTTGCCCTCCAACCTGGCAACCTGTAGACGGGCCTGCTCTGCCTCACTCCAGTAACGCTCTGCCTCTGCCCGGTAACGGTCCGCCTCGGTAGCACCGGCTCGTAGTCGCTCTAGCTCGGCCCGGAGGAGTGCCGTCTCCACTGCGTCTGTCGGTCGACTCCGCGCGGCCTCCTCGCGCACCCGGGCCACCTCCTCCCTAGCCACTACCCGGCTCTGCTCCAGCTCTGTCTGGAGGCGGGTCAACTCGGCCGTCTGCATATCATTATTAGGCAGTCGCATAAGCATTTCATTCATAAGCACAATAAGCAAGGGGAAGTTTAGAATTGCGTACCCTCTCAGTGAGCGCCACCTCGGCCGCCTTGGCCCGCGCTACCATCCGAGTGAACTCCGCATCTCTCGCAGCCCGTTCGACCGGAGTCTGGGTCGTAGAGGAGGAAGGGGCATCTGGTCTCACCCTCTGAACACCCTCAGCACGCTGCATCCAAATACTCCAGGTCAGTCACATGCATAATCATAATCATATAGAATTGCATAATTTAAAGAGTGTAAGGTGTAGAAGACTCACCAGTATGGCCAGGGCCTGCCGGGCCTCATCCCGCTCCCTGATGGTAGAGTGCAGAAGTCCTTGCAACTCCGCCACTCGTCCCGCAGGGTCCAGCTGCATTTAGAAGCCCATGTGTCAGTGCATCATCATATAGGAATCGTAAGCATAATAGAAAGAATTCAAGTTTAGACGTCGTACCGGTCGGTGAGCACCCCGGAACACCTGGTCCCGATAGTGGCATGCGTACGCGGTGTAGTACGCGATGTCGCTCTCAGCCCGGGCGGTCACCACTCGCCCTCGTGCGGTCCAGTCGGCAATCTAGGTGGCGTTCCTCGCGGTCCAATCGTACGCGTCACCGAGCCCCCGTGTCATCCTGGTCACCCGCTCCCCCGCCTTCTCAGGCGTAGGGAACTCCACGGCTGGTTGATGGACCCCGGTGGTCCTCATCACCAACCTTAAGTGTAGTGGCTCCACCACATTCATGCAGTGAAGCCACACGTCTCGTCTGGAGAAGGCGAGGGCCTCAGTCACCCACGGCTGGCCCGCCTGGCTCTCCCCCGTGTAGGGTGTCCACCGTACCTACATAGAATAAAAAGTCTCATCAGCATCATAACCATATAAGAATTGCATTTAACTAGAGTATCTGAGTCTAGAAGCATACCGAGGTATACGGTAGAGCGTCCAGGTCATCCTGCAACTCCCGGACCTGTCGTCGCAGGGCCGCCATCTCCCGAGGTGCTGTCCACCTCTGTGCGATCGACAGGAGCCCAGGACGGGTCTCCTCGCCTCTGCCCAGCCCACGCAGGTACACGTAGGCCCACACCTGCATCATAGCACTGTGTCAGCATGTAGGAAACACACAGAGTCGCATAATTAAGTCTAGGGTAAGAGTCGTACCTGGAGTAAGGGGGAGAAGCCCCCAAGCATCGTCCGACGCGCCGTCGAACTCAGAGTGTCGAAGAGGAAGGCAAGGGCTACCGCTCCCCAAGCGTAGTCGCCCACGTGCTCCAGCTCCTGGAGGAAGGGAAGGAACCGGCAGCTCATCACATCCGCTCGCGTGGAGAAGAGGAGTCGCCCGAACATCAGCATCAGAAACCGCCTCAGCACTCGGTCAGTGATAACGCAAAATTTCGTCGTTTAAAACATGCGTATCAATCTTAAAATTTCCAACTCGCACTAGATGAAGGTAAGACGTAATAAGGTGGCGAGAAGGGTCGAATCCACAGGGAAGAAGAGATTTTTAAAGTTAAAAACCTTGGAGTCCTTTAGAAAAAAACTTGTGATTTTGTTTTGTTTAAAGAAAATAGTGAAATGAAGAACAAACCAAACACTTAATTAAAAACACCTATAATTATGCGCCTATGCTATAGAAATTAATTGCATGAAGTGAAAAGAAGAGATAGAAGAAGGGGGTAGAGATGGAAGAAGATCAAGAGAACAACTTTCATTAACTTAAAAGAAAGAGTACATGAAATGTGAAACAAGTTTACACTAATGACACAATGAGATTACAAAGAAGTGAAATAAAACTAAAGCAATAATAAAAAAAGGAGCCTAAGGTGTGAAGATGGTAGTAGCAATGGTGATGACGCCGTCGTCTCCTCCTCGCCGAGCCTTGGAGAGGATCGCTCCGCCTTGAAAGAGATCGCCGTGGAAAGAGGTGGATGAAGAAGCCGTCGCCGTCCACGTCACGAGCCTTGGAACGTCGCCCGTCTTGATGTGCACGCCGCCATGAAAGGGGAGTTGTGGAGGATAAACTTTGGAGATAAATATAGAGAGAAATGTGGAAGGGTTTGTGTGGAGATGAAGAAAGAAGAAGATGGGAGAGTAAAATAGGGAGAAAATAAATATAACTCGTAAACAAAGAAGAATTGGAGGAAGTGATAGAATAAGAAAATCTAGATCTACATAAGAGGAAGAACTTTGATGAAGAACTCAGAGAGAAAAGAAGAGTGGAAGAGCTTCAAAACTTAGAAATAACAAAAGCTAGAACCTCGGATGAACAGTAAAATTACAGGACAACAAGTTGAAAAATGAGAAATAACGTTCAAACCAGAAAGAATTAGAAGCTGGCGTAGAAGAAGAAGTTGAAGATATTTTTTTAAAAAATAACTTTTATAAAGAAAGTAAGAGGAGAAAATGACTAGAAGGGTGAGAAAAAAGGGGAAGAACAGAGAGAAACACTGGTTCACAGATGAACAGGATAGTACCGTGAAAAATATGAAATAGCTTAAAACTCAGAAGGAATTAGAAGATGGTGAAGAAGAAGAAGTTGTAGAGAACATAAAAATAAAGAACTTTCATGAAGACATCAAGAGGAGAAGAGGGACGGAAGAGGGCGAACTCGGCGAACTAAAAGATATGAGAGGGAGAGAAAGAGTGAAAAATTACCAAAAGAAGAACTCCCCTTCTCCTCCTTACCATGGGCTATTTATAGGGAAAGTTGGATAGATAGAGGGTGGAGATTATATCAAACGGAGATGGATGGCTGAGATTCAAGTGGAATATGATGCATGGGGAAGAGTAAAAGTAGGTGGGCACCCCCTTTTTGGACTTTAGGCACCCCATTTCCCAAGGCTCATCATGTCTCTCCTTTATTTCAAACTTTGAATGTCTTTTTCCTCCTTTTCAAACTTTGAACTTTAAATTCCTTCTTTTCAAACTTTGAATTCAAAATTTTGAACTTTCTTTTCCCTCCAACCAAAATATGTACTTTTTGACTTGTTTAAAGTAGTGGTGACAATTTTGCCCCCGGCTTCTTTTGTAATTACCTTCGATGTCCTACACACACATAATTATACTTTAGTCCATAAAAATTACCACAATGTGCACATAAATCTCAAATGCTCATGATTATGCAATGGAGAATTAAGGCTCATGGCCCTCAACTTTAATTTATTATTAAATAAGATAATCGAATTAATCAATTTACGTGAAAGCTCCAATTTAAATGCGGAGTTGAGGTTAACTATGTACATGCAATGAATTGTCATAAGAAATGGACACTTATCACACCCCCCAACTTACTCATTTCTAGTCCCTTAGCAATGCCAATAAATTAAATTTTAGGACTAACAAGAGTTTGTAAAATTCATGCTCTCATCTCCAGTTATCCCTTCATAGAATCAACCAAAGATTAGGAATCTGGAATCATTAATGCACACTAGCCTTATGTAGGAACTTAATTGTACATGATTAAGAATTCAAATTAAAGCTCAATAGCACTTGTGCATGTGTAACTATCAAATCCACAGCTTAGACAATTACATCCCCTATTTGCTATTCCAAGCAAATGTCTTTCAACCCTGCACCTCTTAAATCAGAGCATTAAGTATATTAGCTTTTGTCTTCCTTATTGTTTTGTCCCTTTGGGATCTTTTATACCACACATGATGCTGCACTACCATTCACTGCTCAACGTGAACCTCGACTCTTGCCTTAGGAGAAGCAGGCCCAGTTTCGCAGATCCAGATTCCCTTTTCCGTTTTACGCGAACCTCAACACGTCTTAAGTGAAGTAGGCCCGGTTTACTAAGATTAGGGACATTTTTCATGGTGTTTTTTTTTCTTTTTTTTCATAGTGCCATTGCACTTATTTGATTGATAATTTGGCAGAAAGCTTTGTATAAAGATCTCTTTTCTTAAGAAGTGCAGAATATCAGACAATATATCTAAAATAACAGAGGGCTTGTCTTGCTTGTTTCATTAGTGTGCAATGTAAATATTTTTTTAAGTGCACATGAACTTTAAAGGGATTCTTATATCAGTTTTCCATGACTAGATTGACTAAATTTTCCATCATCCTTCTCCCTAGCCTTTTTTATTGCAGAATTACTTTTAATTTAAACATGAATCATGAAACTCAAAATGGGGTTTACATTTATCTACTTTGATGATATGCAAGACAGACTCCTATCATGTTGTACTATATGCATCATGAAAATTTTTCTCACCCCCCCAACTTGAATGACATTGTCCTCAATGGCATATAGAATTGAAAGCAATAGAACAATATATCAATAAATAGTTCTGAGTAGGAAAGAGACAACCGGATATGCGGGACGAAACCTCCATCAATGTCATGGACGGAGACGACTTCTTCGAGCTCCTACACATACAAGTGAAAATGACTCACTAAGTTATTGAAGGGAAAATAGTTGGGTTACCTCCCAACAAGCGCTAAGTTTAACGTCTTCCGCCAGACGTATGCATAGAAGGTTCAAGCTTCATAACCAACATGTTGACTTGAGAATGAGCCACCACGTTATCTCGTCTTCACTGAAAAACCAAGCATTATACCACAACATGACGAGATTGAGCATGATAGCGTAGGGGCTAGAGTGGTTGTAATCACAATTAGGTTGATCATGTAATGCATGGGTTAACAACCTTACTTTTAACGGGGTGGCCTGAGATAAATACCATGATGGATCAGTTAGGCCAAAAGGATCCCCCTGATTAATGATCACAAAATTTTCTTCCCACTGTTGGTCTTTGTAAGTGTTGAAAATATTAATGAAGACCTTATTATCAAGCAAAATTTTCTGTTCTCCCTCACTTTTAGAGATTTCATAAACATCAGTGAGGTGAGAATGGATCAAAGGGAGAGGAGTTTCAAGTAAAGGATCAGTATCAAGGAGGTTAGGAGAATCAATAGTGAAAGAAGTATACTCCTCAACATCATGAAACTTGGAAGGTTCAATGGAATCAGACAAATCGGCTAACATGAAAGTGTCCAACCCAAAGTGAGAGTTGCCGATGTCAGGAATAGAAAGCAAATCAATATCCTCCTCTTGATTTAGAGATGTCCAATTGAGATTATGAAAGGTACATGCCTCCCCCTTTACCCAAGAGAGATCATTAATAACCTTACTCAATTCATTCTCTACTCGCACATCCTCTTCATCCTTCACTTGGAACAAGGTCTCCTCAAATTCAAAAAGGGAAGCAAATGAGATTTGATCATGGACTAGCACATTACTTTCTTCTTCTTCACCCCCCAACTTGAGATCGTCAACTTCTTTAGAACCCTTCTCATAATGGCAATTAAGCTCATGCTCCTTGAACTCATCTTTTCGATCATCATCATGACTATAGCTAACTTCCTCAAAAATTTCCTTATAAGACTCCTCCATATTTTCCACATGATCTAAATCAAGAGTGATTTGAGTATTATGTTCATGGAAAACCATGGGCAGATCATGAAAGCTTTCAGTATTGTCAAATTGTGGAAGTTGGTAATGAGAATTGATATTGGAGTAACTAGGCAATTGATCCAATTCCATGCCCTTGATGTTCTCAGCAAGTCGATCTAGTCGGGCTTGCATAGATTGATTTTGAGCCATGATGAATTGACAAAATTGATCAAAACTCTCCTCCTTTTTAAGAGTTGGGCATGGAGGAGATAGATTTGTATGTTGAGAACTAGAGTTCAAAGGATAAGAAGTTGAATAATGATTAGATTGATAGTGAGGTAGGGGAGAGGATGTGGGTTGTCCTCCATAGTGGACTTGATCATGAAAGCCATTTAAAGATGAACCCCAATTTTGAAAGAATTGATCTGGAGGATTTTGTGCCGGACCTTGATAAGAATCCCAAGAATTATTATATTGACCTCCCCCATAAGAATCATAAGAAGGTATGGAGGGTCCTTGAACAATTTGGGCTTGTTCTTGGAGGCGAAATGAATTATAGGGTCCATGAGTGGATTGGATATGATCTTGGTTAAAGGAATGAAGTTGGGCCCCCATGAGTGATGGGCTTTCATTGTGAGCCAACCAAGAGTATGGGCTTTTGTGATGGGCCGGGCCATTGTGGGTGAATGATAACGGTTGAATTGGACTATTGCTAAGATAATGGGCCGACTTGGCTCACATGTCATTATGATCATGATAATAAGGTGGAATGAAGGAATTTAAATTCATAACCCAAAGAATAGATCAAGAAACATGGGCCAACAAGTCCACCTCATCGAATTTACTAACACACTCAAAGATTGAAATTTTCTCACCCAATTTTTTGAAATTTATTTTTTTATTCTTTTTATTATTTTTTTTAATGATGCAATTGCAATGAATTAGTCACTATATGAATGAAAAATGATGATTTTTTTTTGTTTTGACACAAACTAGGATAAAGAAAGAGAAGATGAGATTTTTTTTATTTTTGTTTTTATTTTTTTTATGCAAACACAAACAAGTTTTCACACAAATTACTTAATGTCCTAGATGTGACCTAGACCTACAAATTGGGTTTCACAAAATGGCTAAAGTGAAACTTAAGTTCACCCTCAATATTTCCACCGGCTAGGTAAGGGGTGGGGTAGTGGGAGGTTCCCCCTACTTTCGTAGGGACCTAATTATGCCAAACCACTAGCCCGCTTAAGGCGTTTACCGTCCGACCGTCTTGCCTTAGGCACCGATTTTCATAAGAGGGTAAGCCCAAATAACACAAGAACCACAGTGTGAACCTAGGGCCAATGTCTACTGGATTTTATTTAAGGTCTAGGTGATGCAAAGATGCATGGGAATTGTGGTTTGTGGGCTAAGGAAGGGTGATGAAATCTCCACCTTATCTTACTTATGGGTATTGCCCTTAGAATATTTTAGAAATGATATGCAACAAACCAATTTCAAACAAGGGGTTCTATGCAAGCATGGAAATGCATGGGCATGCTTTTGAAGAAATTAGAGTACTCGCCTTGCCACCCACAATCTTCAATAATACAATTAAAAATGATTAAACAATAAGGGAAAATAAATTCTATCCTAAATGATGCATGACCTAAAACATGGAAGTGTGGGTTCTACTCTTGCAATGAAGATTTTTATTGAAGTTCAAGTGATGATTTTTTTATTTTTATTTAGTGAACCTATCAAACCACAAGATATGAAATATAGAGAAATGAAATTAAAATGAAGGAGGAAAAGTTTGGATACTTACTTGAAAAGCGTTCCCTCGTTCTTTTTTTTTTAATGAATGACTAAATCACAAAGATGAAAGAAAGAAAGGTAAACTTACCTCTGATTTTTTTTGATTTTTTTCTTTTCATCCTGTAAAAAAAAAAGAGACCTTTATTAGTATACTATATACACAAGGAAAACAAAGTTCTTAAATCAAAAATCATCATTCCTCCCCGGCAACGGCGCCAAAAATGGATAACACAAAATTTCATCGTTTAAAACATGCGTATCAATCTTAAAATTTCCAACTCGCACTAGATGAAGGTAAGACGTAATAAGGTGGCGAGAAGGGTCGAATCCACAGGGAAGAAGATATTTTTAAAGTTAAAAACCTTAGAGTCCTTTAGAAAAAAACTTGTGATTTTGTTTTGTTTAAAGAAAATAGTGAAATGAAGAACAAACCAAACACTTAATTAAAAACACCTATGATTATGCGCCTATGCTATAGAAATTAATTGCATGAAGTGAAAAGAAGAGATAGAAGAAGGGGGTAGAGATGGAAGAAGATCAAGAGAACAACTTTCATTAACTTAAAAGAAAGAGTACATGAAATGTGAAACAAGTTTACATTAATGACACAATGAGATTACAATGAAGTGAAATAAAACTAAAGCAATAACAAAAAGATGAGCCTAAGGTGTGAAGATGGTAGTAGCAATGGTGATGACGCCGTCGTCTCCTCCTCGCCGAGCCTTGGAGAGGATCGCTCCGCCTTGAAAGAGATCGCCGTGGAAAGAGGTGGATGAAGAAGCCGTCGCCGTCCACGTCACGAGCCTTGGAACGTCGCCCGTCTTGATGTGCACGCCGCCATGAAAGGGGAGTTGTGGAGAACAAACTTTGGAGATAAATATAGAGAGAAATGTGGAAGGGTTTGTGTGGAGATGAAGAAAGAAGAAGATGGGAGAGTAAAATAGGGAGAAAATAAATATAACTCGTAAATAAAGAAGAATTGGAGGAAGTGATAGAATAAGAAAATCTAGATCTACATAAGAGGAAGAACTTTGATGAAAAACGCAGAGAGAAAAGAAGAGTGGAAGAGCTTCAAAACTTAGAAATAACAAAAGCTAGAACCTCGGATGAACAGTAAAATTACAGGACAGCAAGTTGAAAAATGAGAAATAACGTTCAAACCAGAAAGAATTAGAAGCTGGCGTAGAAGAAGAAGTTGAAGATATTTTTTTAAAAAATAATTTTTATGAAGAAAGTAAGAGGAGAAAATGACTAGAAGGGTGAGAAAAAGGGGAAGAACAGAGAGAAACACTGGTTCACAGATGAATAGGATAGTACCGTGAAAAACACGAAATAGCTTAAAAACCAGAAGGAATTAGAAGATGGTGAAGAAGAAGAACTTGTAGAGAACGTAAAAATAAAGAACTTTCATGAAGACATCAAGAGGAGAAGAGGGACGGAAGAGGGCGAACTCGGCAAACTAAAAGATATGAGAGGGAGAGAAAGAGTGAAAAATTACCAAAAGAAGAACTCCCCTTCTCCTCCTTACCATGGGCTATTTATAGGGAAAGTTGGATAGATAGAGGGTGGAGATTATATCAAACGGAGATGGATGGCTGAGATTCAAGTGGAATATGATGCATGGGGAAGAGTAAAAGTAGGTGGGCACCCCCTTTTTGGACTTTAGGCACCCCATTTCCCAAGGCTCATCATGTCTCTCCTTTATTTCAAACTTTGAATGTCTTTTTCCTCCTTTTCAAACTTTGAACTTTGAATTCCTTCTTTTCAAACTTTGAATTCAAAATTTTGAACTTTCTTTTCCCTCCAACCAAAATATGTACTTTTTGACTTGGTTAAAGTAGTGGTGACAATTTTACCCCCGGCTTCTTTGTAATTACCTTCGATGTCCTACACACACATAATTATACTTTAGTCCATAAAAATTACCACAATGTGCACATAAATCTCAAATGCTCATGATTATGCAATGGAGAATTAAGGCTCATGGCCCTCAACTTTAATTTATTATTAAATAAGATAATCGAATTAATCAATTTGCGTGAAAGCTCCAATTTAAATGCGGAGTTAGGTTAACTATGAAATATGCATAATTACCTAATTATATGCACATAAAATGGTGTACATGTAATGAATTGTCATAAGAAATGGACACTTATCAGTCAGCCTCCACTCCTAGTCCTACAGCAACTCTCGGCCGTGCCAGCCCTATCAGCCGCTCCAGGTGCTCCTCCGGCTGCTCACCAACCGCAACCCCCGCTCGTCGTAAACCCAGGCTGTCCTGGAGAGCAGCCCGGGGTAGGAGGGTCGACTGCCGCTCGGGGCGCCACAGCTGTAAGCCCAGTAACTCCCGAGCCAACCCCCGGTAGTCGGGAAAGGTAGTCCCGCTAACCGGGGACCCGTGCACGCGTAGGCCCGTGAGCCTGGCCACATCCTCTAGCGTGGGGACCATATGCCCCCATGGGAAAAGGAACGTCTGACTCACTGGGTCCCAACGGTCGTGCAGGGCATAGAGCAGAGCTACGTCGAAGCGACACACCTCAATACTCAGGAAGGGGGCGAACCCCATGGCCCCCAACCGCTCCCTCTGGAAGTCCGACAGTGCCAAGTACACTGCACGGACTTGCAGCCACGAGGTGCGGGTCCTACGCTTCCCCTGCATTCATTTCATTCGTTTTTAGATGCATTTTAGTAATTTAGTTTTGCATTTTGTGTCATTCAAATAAGATCCTCAAGAATTCAACTCACAGCTTAAAGAACGGTCTTCCTTCCACCGTCCTTATCTTGGACGGTCCTATGGGGACCGTTTAATTTGGCATTGAATGGGTATTTAAATGGACCTATGTCGCCCGTTTACTGTTTGAACGGTGACCCCTTCACCGTCCTTGCTTTGGTTTGGTTCGTTTGGTGTGTGGTATTGAACGGCTAGTCCTAGCCCGTATAATGTTGAGCGGTCCGATGAGGGCCGCATGTCCTTGTTTGTGCGGTTTCTGTTGAACCGTCCCACCATCGTCTTCCCCGACGACGGTGGAGGTTCCCCGGCTGGCGGGGAGGCTGCCATAGCCCCCCAACCAGCCACCTAAGCCCTCTAAACCCCCCTAAGCTAGCATGCATGGCTCAAAATAATGGAAAAATGGAAATGGGGAGGGTTTTTAGTTTTTTGACCTACCTCGGGGTCCCGTGGTTTTCTGGCCGGTTTCTCCGGCGGTGGTTCTTCTCCGGCGTCCTCGTCCACGGCAGGGACCTCCTCCACGGCCACGATCGCGTCGGCTTCTCCCTCGGCCGCAGGCGGCGGTGTGACCCTCTCCGGCGGCCGTTCTTCGGTGTGTGCCGCGGCGGCGGTCGTCGACGACGGCGGCGTGGTTGTCTCTTCCCCAGCCATCCCGGAGCGTCTCGCTTGGTGATTCTGGCGCATGGAGAGGGTGAAAGGGAGCGAAAGGGAGAATGAGAGGTAGAGAGAAGGGGTTTAGAAGGGTGGAATGGCCCTGGGTTGGCCTTCGTTCCCTCCACTGTCGGTTATGGTGGAGGGAGACGAAGGGTTCATTTTTTTCGAAGTTACAGACGTTGCGCGGTCTAGCGATAGACCGTCCATTGGTTTGTACGGTTCTCGATCGACCGTTTATACTCAACGGTAAGCTTTTTCAGTCGGTTCAAATTCCCTGATATATGCGGCTAACCTGCAACCGTTCTACTTGGAGCGGTTTGTTCTTAACCGTGCATTCTTTAATGTTGGTTGCACTTCAATTGATGGATTTTGATATTTTTGTAAAACTTGCTAACAATTTCACGTACAGCAATCCAAGCTTTCACGTGCCATTTCGCCTGCACAGGTAAGTCAGGTATGGCCTTCTATCCCTATATCCCTTATTGCATTACTATATGGTATTATATTGTATTATCTCGGGAACCAGTCGGTTATCTACGTGTTCCAGGATCTGATGTTCCCCTTCAACAAAAACAATGATGATCCAGGACATGTACTTAATCTTCGGATAGGCCGTTAAGTTGGGATGTCATGGGGAGGACGGTTCTATCCTGCACACTGTGGTTGCAGATGGTATCTTGACTCTGATATTCTCAGCTTAGAAATATTATTCTCGAGTATTTTGTATTTTAATCTTTCTTCACATTTATTTTTAGAATTTCTTTATTTTAGCCCAGCATGCATCATACGCATCTTTTGAGCTTTCGTGTCCCATGGTTTGCTTGAAGAATGTCCAATCAGTGATGGTCAGCTGTATGTTCGAATGCTCGAGTAAGAAGAACTAATTCCACTCTGAATTGGAAGGTTTTCTTTAGTCGATTCGTTTGGTTTGGTTGATTGAAAGGTCCCCGTCTGGAGCTTTAGCCTATTTTCTTTTGTGGCCCCCTCATTGGACCACGGGATTGTGTCCCCCATGAGGTTGGCCTTGTTGATTTGTTTTATTTTAGTTTAGTTCCTCCAGATTGGCGTCACTTTTGGTCTAATCATTCCTTACATTCGGTTCAGAGTTTTCCGGAAGATTCTCAACACTTGTTGGTAGAAACGGGTGTCGTTTTACCTTAACGCCCGCTTTTTCGGTCCACTCCGTTGCATTTCCGCTCTAGCTCCATGTTCCATGTCACCTCCGCTCGCTCCCCTGCAAAGAGGACGTTGAGGAGGGGCATCTATTGACACCCGTTTTTTCACCGATAAGCTGAGTCGTTTCTCTTACTCCCATTAGTTGATGCCCTAAGTTGTCCATCATTCATTGGGCCATTTTTTGTGGCACGTCTGGGCCTATTTTATGGGTAGCCTCCCTCCTTGTTAAAGTCCGTATCAATTCAGGGCTTATTGGACCTTGGTGTGAGCGACGTCACGCGGTTCGGAGTTCGATGGTGCGAGGAAGAGGATGCGGAGAGCGCGCGGGCTCCTCTTTTTTTGTTTGTTTTGTTGTTTTGCTGCAACACAGAAATGATAGAGAAGAGAGAAGGGGCCACCACGGGAGATTGCTCCGACGGGGCGAGCGGGACAAGTATAATATAGCAAGATATGGGGTTCAAACGGCCATAGCGGGAAGTGACTCGCCGCGGCCTCGGGGGGACGGGAATGGTGCAGAAATTAAATAACAAGAATTGAAACGGCCATTGGGGAAGTGACTCGCCGCGGCCTCGAGAATATGAGCAGAATATAGCAGAATATAAAAGAGAATATAAGAACAGAGATTTAAACGGCCATTGGGGAAGTGACTCGCCGCGGCCTCGATGATATGAGCAGAATATAACAGATTATAGAGAGAATATAAGAACGGAAATTTAAACGGCCATTGGGGAAGTGACTCGCCGCGGCCTCGATGATATGAGCAAAATATAATATAATATAGAAAGAATATAGGAACGAAAATTTAAACGGCCATTGGGGAAGTGACTCGCCGCGGCCTCGATGATATAAGCAGAATTTAACAAAATATAAAGAGAATATAGGAAACAGAAATTTAAACGGCCATTGGGGAAGTGACTCGCCGCGGCCTCGATGAAAAGATGTGATCGCCAGGGGCCGAAAGACCCCAAAATAAGAAAGTGATCGCGCCTACCTCAAGAGCGGGACATGGCGGGTTGCTTCTTCCTCTCCTTCCGGCCGGCCGACGGAGAGGGCTTTCCTCGGGTACCCTTGCAAAACAACGACAAATAAATGACAAGTGGATTAGAAAGATGGAGGTGTAGTATTCAAATCCTCGCGGTAAAAATAACGAAATGATGGCAAGACACACACCTGGTTGGTGTTATCTTTTAAACCCCTCTCGGACTCGAGTAGGAGGAAAATGAGATGATGGATGCAAGAAGTATAAGAGAAGAGGCGCCCTTGTGAAGGGGGATAGAGGATGCAATATGATGAATGTAAAGAACTATGGAGAAAAAGGGGAAGAAAAAGCTTATTGGATGAGCCGAGGGTGAAATCCGGCGGAGCTCCGGCAGCGTGGGGACGACGGGGAAGCGCGGTGGATGAAGACGACCTTCCTCTCGCGAGCGTAGGCACCCGAGAAGCCGGCAGAACCTCCACCTACAAAAGACCCCACGGGTTAGAAAAATGACTCCGTAGCCTCTGGGCTCCGGCAGCCTATCGGATCACTGCTTAGCTTCCCTAGAACTGAGGGGGTGGGCCTCTATTTATAGAGCTCCGGAAGGTGGAGGCGTCCAGGACCCTGGACACCTCCATCAGGGCCGAAATAATATTTTATTCTATTTTTATTGATTTTTTTAGAATACTTTTATGGGAGCGTCCAGGGTCCCGGACGCCTCTAACAGGTCCACCGAAAACCGACGACGGCCGCACGTGGTTTGGCACAACGCGTGATTTTGTGAGCGGCGCCTCGTGATTCAGAAATGGGCGCGTCCAGTCAGCTGGACGTCTCTAAATTTGGCTTTTTCAAACACGACAAACCGTCGTTCGGTGGGCGGCGCCCGTGAGGGAATTTATGGAGGCGTCCAGGGTCCTAGACGCCTCCAAATATATATTATTTTTATTATTTTTTGTCTTTTATGCCAGGGCTGGATTTTTTGATTTTTTTATAATTTGTTTTTATGGAGGCGTCCAGGCGCCTGGACGCCTCCAATAATATATATTGATTTTTTTATTTTTTAATGCCAAGTGGCATTTTGATCATATTTTATTTTTATTTTAATGGAGGCGTCCAGGGGCCTGGACGCCTCCATTAATATATATATATTTTATTTATTTTTAGGGCCCTGAGAAAATGTTAAAATAAATTAAAAAGATGGGGGCGTCCAGGGGCCTGGACGCCCCCATTAAGACCCACCCGGGTCTTTAAATCAGGCGTCGGCGGGCGCCCAGCAGACACCCTTCTTGGTCCCGGAACCTCTTGATGCGTCTGACTGGTGTTGATGCCGTCCGAATGCCGTGACGAGATGATTCCGGATGCCGAAAAAGGCGGAAGAAGACTCAGGAAAAGGAAGCACTCGAGCGATTCGAAATGCGTAGGCCATCGCGGGGCGTCGTATAGTAATATGAGACTTTCTCATGAGACGTCAAGAATGACGTGTCTACAGCTGCCCCGCCTTGGCGTCTGCTTTGCAAGGGAGCGACACGTAGTGGAATGGTATCGAAGTGGACTGAAATGAAGTGGGAGCGGACTGATAAGTTGATGCCAAGGTGTGATGAGACACGCTTGTGACGTTACTGTTTGGAATCTTTCCTGAAGTTTCAATGAGGCGACCTTGAAGGAAGTCTTTCAAATATTGACGATTGCTTGGACGGAGATCAAATAAGGGAGGGTGAGATGTGCACTCAGGCATGAAACAAAAGAAGACCAACTTCTCGGTGTGGAAGTACCTGGGTCATAAACCGGAGGTTTCACCTTTGGGGAGCGGTTACCAGCCAATGTGGAAGTGCTGCGGCCAAGGTGGGTCAAAAAGGTAAAGGAATATCTGAGGGTCTGTCCAAACAAGGGTCTCCTTTGGAAGAGCAGCGTAGGGCTGTCTCAGAGAAACTCAGTATTTCATTCAGAGTGGAATATCTCATATTTGTAGGAATTGAAACACAACGGCTTTCACAATCGAATCGCTTGAATGATCTTCCGCAATAAATCAAAGTCCTATATGAATGCATGCTGGGTTTAAAGAAAAATTCAAAACAAACTAAAATAGAAAATAGCCAAGGATAATATTGTCAACTTGTGGAGAACGGGTCAGGATACCGACCCGGTGAGCTGATACTGGGCTGGGGCCCGTTTATCCGCGTACCAACTCACTGAATGGAACCGTCGTCCCCATTCTATCACAAATTGACGGCCTATCCGTACAACCCAAACTCTTCCGGGATCATCACCGTTTTTGTTGAAGGGGAACTCAAATCCCAGATTCGTTCGGGCCGCAAGGTCCTTGACATGTTCTACTAGCGTAGGTATCATATACTATGATGCATGACATGGTGGGACCAACCAATGAAAGGTGGGACAGGAGATAGGACAAAGACGTCCGTTAGTAAAACCTGCACAGGCCAGCAAAGGTTAGCAACATCAAAAGGTAGCAGAATCGCACCACAGTTCAAAGGAGATCCAGACAAAATCTTGACAATGACCACTGATGTGACATGTTCTGTCCTGTAGCACCCTTCCCTTCCTATAAGAACTCCCCTTAGGCTAGTTCATTCAAATGCACCAAGGTGGGTTTTGGAAGCTCAGGAGAGGAAGGAGAGGAGAATCTAGAGATCTTCAGGATGGAAGGAGGGTCTTCCCGCGTTATGAAGAGGAGCAAGCCTAGCAGTGAGATTAGGCGACTTTCCGACCTTGAGGGTCATCTGAGTGGGACGATCATGTCGCATATGGTAAGCCGACTCTTTTCAAATTTCTGCACGTGAACCTTCTTCTTACTTCCTTCATTTCTTCTTCTTTCCTCTCCCAGCCATATCCACTCTTCCCAGGCCCGAGGAAGTTTTCCAAGTTGCCATGGCTTTCAAAGCTGACTTCCAATATCTCCATTGGTATGAGGGCCATACTCTCGAAGTGGCATCTGCAGGGGCTCCTTATTCACGCCAAGCATTACGAGAAGATTCGTATGGACTGGGCGGCTATGGGCGCGCTAGTGGAGGTCTGGCATCCCCAGACCCACACTTTTATCTTCCCGACCTTCGAGGTTACCATCCTCCTCGAGGAGGTGGAACTTCTGCTCGGATTGAAGAAATTCAAGAGTGACGGGAAGGTGAAGGCTATGCGGATGCTGACACGGGGGACTTCCGAAAGCGTTCTTGGAAGCTTCATGCTGCCCGACGCAGCCAGAAAGGTCCGTACTCAAAAGGAGATCGATCTCCAAAAGCTTGCGGAGTGGGTCATGGACGCCCTGAGAGGGTCACCAGACGATGACTATTTGGAGGGAATCATGAAGGGGTTCACCATTTGTCTGGCGGGTGCTCTCTTGTTCCCTTATACCGACAACATAGTGGAGGAAGACCAGCTGAGTGCTATCTACGGGATCTGGCGTGGAAAGAGGGTGGGACCCGCCGTCCTTGCCTATCTATACAGCGGCCTTACCGCCTCGAGTATGGGTAAGCCTCCTTTTGGTTGCGCACTTGTCTTGAATTGCTGGCTTGATTTACACTTCAAATTCGACCACCGCGAGGGGATGCCAACTGCTTCGAAGCTCTTCCAACAAAGCCCGCTTCACCACATAGCCGACGTGTTAGGCTTTGGTGGTACTGTAGTGAATCGCGTTCCGTGGCTGAAGAAACGTGAAGACTGGCGGTCTCACTTCCGCATCGTGACACAAGGCTTCTTTACTTGCGCACCGGCATGTTTGCTTTCGCTTGACCTTCTCATGAGGCCTTCTCCCGAAGTCGATCTTCAACTGATCGGCGCGACCGAGTTTGTTCTTTACAACGCGCATCGGTGCTGCCTCCAGATTGGCATCCCACGCCATTCGTTCCCGCCACCGACTGACATTGTTCCTTTGAAGAAAAGGGAGTTGGGCACTGAAGCAGACGCGAAGGAAGCGAAGGCCATTAAAGCTCCCTGGAAGACAAGTGTTGCGGGAAAGGCCTTAGCGCACGTGGTGGAGGAATGCGAGCCGTGGAGGGCTTATGTAATCGAACTGGGGAAGTTAAGGCCTAAAGCGCCTAAGCCCCTGATGTAGTTCACTCTGCTTTCCTGATGGAATAAAATTTGGCATTTGGATGTTTCGGACCCCCGTCCCCTTAATTATTATCTTTTTTTATGGTTTTTCTTTTTCTTTGTGTTTTTTATTTTGTTTGGATTATATACATATTCTTATATAAATATATTATATTTTTTTTTGTTTAAAAATTTTTATTATGGGGGCGTCCAGGGGCCTGGACGCCCCTAATTTTTATTTTATTTTTATTTTATTTTTTTGTTTTGGGGGCGTCCAGGGTCCTGGACACCCCAACTTTTATTTTTTATTTTGTTTGATTTTTTTGTTTTGGGGGCGTCCAGGCGCCTGGACGCCCCAAAAATTTTTCATTTTTGAAATAAATAAAAATTAAGGGGGCGTCCAGGCGCCTGGACGCCCCAAAGAAGCTAATTCCTATTTATAAGGGTTGCCCCCCCCCCCTTTTGCTCATTTACTGTTCAATCTGACGACCCAGTCACCCAGACGACCTATTCTTAGTCCCCATGGAGCGAGGAGGATCGAGCCAGGTTCCAGGGAAGCGAAAACGACTGGCTCGTCGTGCGAGGAGGTTGAGGGATGATGCCGAGGAGGCTGCAGCAGAGGAGATTGCTGCGGAGGAGGGGATGGAGGTGCCTCTCCTGGCCGCGGAGGCTGCTGCGGATGCTGGTGACGCGGGAGAGGACGATCACGACCCGGTAAGTACCTCGGAATCCTCACTCTGTGGTTCAATAGGCTAAAACGGGTGTGCGAGAGGCTGTGAGAGAGAGGCGGGTAGTGAGAGAAGGAGGCGTCCAGGGACCCGGACGACTCCATGTTTTCTTTTTCTTTTTTTATTTATTAATTAATTTTCGTAAATAATAAAATGAAATAAAATAATATTAAAAATAAGGAGGCGTCCTAGGCCCTGGACGCCTCCATAAAAATATATATATTAATAATAATTTTTGTTTTGGCCATTTTTGGGTTTTTTTAAAAAAAAGAAAAAAAAAAGAAATTGGGAGGAGGCGTCCAGGGCGTTGGACGCCTCCACAAGAAAATAGAAATATTTTTATTATTTTTTTTTATTTTATTTTTTTTATTTTTTTTAAAAGAAGTAAAAATAAAATAAAGAGAATAGGTAGTATATATATACAGTGTTATTGTTTATTACTGTTCATGATGCTGATGTGTTCTTTGTTGGTTTTGTGGTTTGCAGGGCGTGATGAAGGGCCGGATCAGCTGGTCCTTGGTGGTGGCAGCATACCGTGGGCTGCCGGATTTCCAGAGGGCGCGTGTGGATGCCATGGGCTTTGGAGCTTTCCTTAGGATTGAGCCCTTCCGGCTCGACCTTCCTCTTATCCAGGCACTGAGGGAGCGGTGGCACGCACCGAGCCGGGCGTTTCTGATGCCCTGGGGGCACATGGTGCCGACACTGGAGGACGTTGCTCGGATCACCGGGCTACGAGTTGACGGAGAGGCAGTCAGCGGGGTTACCTACCCCGACTACCGAGAGAGTGCCCTGGACCTGCTGTGGTTAGAGACGAGCGTGACTGATAGAGACAGCAGGGTAGTCGGCCGAGTGGAGATCATGGAGGCGCTCGGATTCGTCGACCCGCGTCAGCGGGTTAGCGAGACTGGAGCAGAGTTCTTGGCTCGACTGGAGGGGGATGCTCGTGCTGCTTTCACCCAGGACCCGAGCGAGCGGGAGCTGGTGGATCTAGACCTTCGGAGGTTTCTTTTCTTCTTCCTGGGCCGCCTTCTGCTGGGGACGAAGGGGGATGGCATCCACTGCCGTTTCCTCGGGATCTTGGCGGATCTGGACAGAGTGGGACACTATGCGTGGGGGGCGGCTCTGCTTGCCCATTTGATTGCTGATCTCTCCCAGACTTCGGAGAAGGAGACGACAGTCAGCGGCTTCGCACCTTTCCTCCAGGTAAACATTTTATTTATGCATTCCCACAGTTAAATATGCAATTATTGTACTAATGATGTATGATGGATGCAGGTGTGGAGCTATTACTATTTCCCGATGGGGAGGGCTAGGCATGGGAACAGGAGGGCCGTGCCTCTGGCGCGGCAGTGGAGGCCGGTCGTGGTTGCAGCACCCCACGGCTACCAGCTGGCGTCACTTCATCGGGAGCTGAGCGAGTATCCCGAGGCCATGGTATGATGCGTATGATTTTTTTGTGTTTATGCATGTGACTGAATGGTAACTAACATGATGTATGTATGGTGATGCAGGTGGTGTGGAGGCCCTACCTGGGCATGGGCGATGCTGGCCAGCCCTGGGTTGTAGCGGGTCTTCCTCGCTTCAGGCGGGACGTGTGGGTCCATTGCCTGAACGAGATTGAGCCGCTGCGGCTTAGACTGGTCATGAGGACGTTGGGGCTGGCCCAGGAGTGGGTAGACGTAGATGCGCCGGCCCGCATTGGGCGGAAGACCAAGGGGAAGGCGAAGATTGTGGACTGGCGTACGCGCTTCCCAGCACAGTACCAGGACTGGCAGTAGGGCGGGGTCCCAGTGGTGTCCCATGTACAGGACAGCACAGACTACATGAGACGGTACCGAGCTACGTACGGGGACCACCTCTCCTTGGGTGGTATGGCAGGGGTAAGTGAAATGAAACTGCTCCACCTTTCTATATGTATATGCATGGGATACTAACTTATGTGTAATGCAGGATGCTCGTGATACCATGATCGCCGACCTGCGGGCCCAGTTGGCGGACGCCAGACGACAGTTGGTGGCCATCCGACAGGAGTTGGAGATCCTGGTGAGTTTATGCAATGCATTTTTTGTGACCTGGATTTTTGATGCTTAGCCTTTGACTGACGTTTGCCCCGTGTTTCAGCGGGCCCACCAGACAGCGGCAGCCGCGATGGCTGGTGGAGCGGGTTCCAGTTCGCGGGGCCCTCCTCCGGAGGTTTCTGCCCTCCAGGAGCAGCTGGCGTACGCGGTGGCTCGGGCTGAGGAGGCCGAGCGTGACCGCGAGGCTCGAGTGAGTGCTTGCTTGGCCGCGACCCTTTTCTAGCTACTTTCCTTCTATCACTGTTCTC
Organism: Amorphophallus konjac; assembly: GCA_022559845.1. Taxonomy (NCBI): domain Eukaryota; kingdom Viridiplantae; phylum Streptophyta; class Magnoliopsida; order Alismatales; family Araceae; genus Amorphophallus; species Amorphophallus konjac. The sequence goes on from CM040120.1 coordinate 27,410,203, forward strand.
TTACGGTGCATGCGTGCCTTGACAGGTGGCCGAGATCCGAGAGGCCCTGGTGCGTGCTGTTCGTGCTGAACAGGAGCGCGATGCCCGGGTGGCAGAGCGTGACGCCCGGATTGCGGAGCTAGAGGAGGAGCGGCCACGGGAGGCTGAGGAGCTTCCTCGCGACGTAGTGGATCTGCGGATCGCCCTCGAGCTGTCGAGGAGAGAGGCGATGAGGGAGAGAGAGGAGAGGGAGAGGGATAGGGAGAGCGTGGAGAGAGAGAGGGAGAGGGATAGGGAGAGAGAGAGGGAGGAGCGACAGCGGGATCAGACCGAGAGGAGGGCTCTAGAGGCCCAGCTGCTGGAGCTCCGATTGAATCTTGGCACGGCGGAGGGGAGGCTTCGGGAGAGCGAGGAGCGGTACCAGAGGGCGAAGGAACGCGGGGCGCGACTTCGTCAGTCTGGTTCTTTTTCCATGGGCAGCTACCTGGTTTCTTCGACCGAGGAGCGTCGTCCCGCCTTCGAGGCTGGAGTGCCACCGCAGGGCGAGGCGAGCACGGCTTCCCAGGGTTCACAGAGGTCGCGGAGGCCCCCTAGGGATCTCCGTCAGAGGAGGGAGGAAGGAGATGACCAGGAGGGTGACGGTGAGAGTTAGAGAGTTGCTTGTACGTCACCCTTCTCACTGTATGATGTACTTTCGGCTATTATATGAAATGGAAATGGCTTTTTTGTGTTGTGTGTACTTTTCTCTCTCCCACACTTTCTTCTTTGCACTGAGTTGTCCCTTGAGGCACGCTCCGCGAGACCTTGCCCTGAACAGCGGGGAACTATGTTTTGCACGGGGGGATTTTGTTTCCTTTTTTTCCCCTTTTGGGCGCGTCCAGGCGCGAGGACGCGTCTTAATCCTTGATTTCAAATTTAAAGCGACGGGTGGTCCTTCTTCTCCCGTGCCTTACCCGCAAACGAGCCCGCCTTCCGCCGAAACTCGCTCGCCCCTTTTTCGTCTTCCTCCTCTTTTGATCGATGGAGTTCGGTGGGCCCGACCGTGGTGAAGGTGGAGAGGGACGAGGAACTCCTCGCCCAAGGAGGGACGCGCCCGATCACGGAACGGCGTCCATGGAGGAGGAAGGGCCGCTTCGGGCCCCCGAGGGACCCGAGGGGCCCGATGGCGTGGGAGGAGGTGAACACGGTCCGGTAGGTCCTCCGATCTCTTCCTCTTTTTAATTCATTTTGGGTTTTGAAGCGAGTCGGGCGAGGAGGAAAGGGTTCAGAGAGTGTTGCACTCAAATGATGGACGGGTCCTAGACAGGGGACGCGTTCCTTTTGACTGATATGGGACCCCTTTCTTGGTGCAGGACATGGCAAGGACGCTGGGCCTGGCCGATGAGTGGGCGAGTGCGGACGAGCCGAGCCGCGTCAGGAAGGAGAGTCGCGGCAAGGCGAGGCTCGAGGACTGGCCCGTACGTCTCCCTGGACAGCAAGGGGGTGTACTGGTGCAGGATAGTGCCGACTTCCTGCGGCGGCAGAGAGAGAGTTACGCGGGGCTTCCCCAAGCTGGGGACACGCGTGGCATCGGCGGCTCGCGCGCCCAGCTGTCAGAGACTAGGCGGCAACTGGCCGTCGCTCAACATGAGCTGTCGCTCCTGGTAAGTTACGTGCCGCACTTTTAACTTCAGATTTTGGAGTTTCACTGACGGCCGTTGTTTATTTTGTTCCAGCGTGCCCAGCAGACAGCGACGGTGGGAGCGGCTGGCGGATCTTCTAGCTCCTCGGCCCCTTTTCTCGAGATTGCTTCCCTCCGGGAGCAACTTGCTGGTGCGGTGGCCCGTGCGACCCGGGCGGAAGAGGAGCGTGACGCCTGGGTGGCGACTGTAGCGGAGCTGCGGCATCGTGGTGAGGAGAGACCTTCTCCAGACATCCTGGAGTTAAGGGTTCTTCTGCAGATGATGAGGAGAGAGGTAGAGAGAGAGAAAGCCGAGAGAAGGTCCGAGCGACAGCGGGATCTGACCGAGAGGAGGGCCTTGGAGGCCCAAGTGAGGGAGCTCCAGCTGGGCCTTCAGGCCGTCGTGCAGAGGCTAGGAGGGATGGAGACGCGCTACGAGAGAGCGCGAGAGTTCGGGGAGCGACTCCGCCAGTCCGGTCGCTTTGCCGCCAGTGGCTTCTTCGCCACGCCAGGGGAGGAGCAGCGAGTCACTGCTGCGGAGCAGGCGCCCAGAGGCGAGGCAGGTGCTACTGCACGGGGATCCCGGAGGCTTCTGAGGGACCCTCACCTCGGGGGAGAGGAGGAGAGTGCCCGGAGAGATGAGTGATGGTGAGGATTGGCGGGCTAGTGGACCCGTCACCTCTTTATGTTTATGATGTTTTTGACAACTTATGTAGAATTATGAATGGAGTGATTTGATTTTCTGATGCTTGTTTGTCCTCTTGTGCGTTCCTTCTTCCCTACACTTCTTCTCCTTTGCACTGTTCCCATGTGACGGATCTGTCGAGACTCCGCCTCGAGCGGAGAATCACGTCTTATTGTGACCATTTTCCACGGGAATCTGCCGTCGAAGTCAATACTGACGGCCCTAGTTCCTTTTCCCGGATGTTGTGCCAAATTTTACGGGCGTCCTCCAAAACATGATAGGGTATCCCTAGACAACATAGGGGCTATTCGTCCTATTCTTCGTCCAGTCAATCACCCTGTGCGAGCGGTGAAGCGACACATGGGGCCGCTTGGCCGGTGTCTTATGGCGAGGGCTATCATCGACAGGTGATGGAGGTAATCTTGGCCCGCACTCCTTCCATTTCTATAAATTCTTGTCCCTTTTATCTTCCCAGGTATATCGAGGAATAACTCGAGGAGCACAAGTTCTTACGGGAGAGGAGGAGTTCAAAATTCTGAGAGTTGGATGGAGGGCGAATCTTCCCATTCCTCGAAGAGAAGCAGGTCCAGTGGTAGTAGTTCCAGGAGGCTTTCAGACTTTGAAGGGCACTTCAGCGAAAGGGCCCAATCACAACTCGTAAGCCAAGTTTTCTTGCCCTTTTCTCATTTTTTCTTCCTTTCTTCTGACCAAACCTCACCCCCATTCCTTGTATGTGTAGGTTGTGATGAAATCACAAATCTTATGGGAGTTGGTAGTAGCAGCGTACAGGGGCCTCCCAGATTTTCAGAAGGCGAGGCTAGACGTGATGGGATTTGGTACCTTCCTTCGGATCGAGCCGATCAAGCCTGACCTGGTCTGATCCAAGCCTTGTGTGAGAGATGGGACCCAGTGAGCCGGGCATTCCTGATGCCCTGGGGGCACATGGTGCCCAGCTTGGAGGATGTGGTCCGGATCACAAGCCTGAAGGTAGAAGGTGAGGCAGTGACCGGAGTCACTTACGCGGACTACAGAGAAGGTGCCCAGAAGTTACTGGGTTTGGACCTAGATGGTCGGAAGAACAGGTCGGTAGCTAGGGCGTCCCTCATGGATGCATTAGGGCTCACCGACACTCGTCGGCGGGACGACGAATCCTCAGAAGAGTTCATGGAAAGGATGGAAATAGGATGCCGTGCCGTGTACTGCACAGATTTCGGCAACTGGGAAAGATGTAACATAGATTTGAGGAGATTTCTCCTCTTCCTTTTGGGGAGATTGGTACTGAGCTCGAAAGGGGATGGTATCCAATGTTGCTTCCTGGAGCTGCTGTCAGACCTTGAAAGAGTAGGGTATTATGCCTGGGGAGCCGCCATGCTGGCACACTTGTTTGCAGGCCTATTCCAAGAAACGGATCGTGAGATGACTGTGAGTGGTTTCACACCATTCATCCAGGTATTTTTTTTGGTTTTGCTTGTTTTGTATTTTTTTTGTTGTTTTCGCAAGGTGCTGATGACCTGCGCCGAGCAGTTATGGAGCTATTATTACCTCCCTATGGGGAGAGCTCGACATTGGCGACCCGTGATGGTGCCGCTAGCCAGGCGGTGGGAACCCGTCATGAGTGCGGCACCCCTAACCTACCAACTGATGGTGTTAAGGCGGGAGCTACAGGAGTTCCCTACGGCGATGGTAAACTGGAGACCCTACTCAGACATGGTCGATGCCAACCAGCCGTGGGTTCTAGCAAGTCGTGGCCGGTTCGGACGGGAACTATGGATGCACTGCCTGAATGAAATCGAGCCGCTTCGGCTACGATTAGTTATGAGGACTTTAGGACTGGCTCAAGAATGGGTGGATTCAGCTGCGCCACCTCGTGTCGGGAGAAAGACGCGGGGACCGGCGACTTGCATTGACTGGCGCGTGCGATTCCCCGAACAGTATGAGGACTGGCAACGGGGTGGCACGATTGTAGAATCACAGGCGCGGGACAGCGAGACTACTTGCGTCTATATAGGACAAAGTACGCAGAGCGGCTCCAACCCCGGGGACTTGTGGAGGTAGGTTTCCCCTTTTTCTCTTCTCTTCTTTCTCCTTTTTTGGTTTTCTGGTGAAAATGCTGACTTGTAAGGCTGCAGGATGTCCGGGATGCCATGATAGCGAATTTTCGAACTCGCTTGGCAGAGATGGAACAACAGTTGGGCGATGCCCGCGGAGCTACGAGCGCCTTGGTAGGTGTACAGTACGTTCCTAATTAAAACCCCAGATTCCAGATGTTGGCTGCTAATTCACATGGTCGTAGCATGCCCAGATTGGCGCGGCCTCCCCAGCGATGGGAGTAGGTGGTGCCTCTTCCAGCTTGTGGATTCCCACCTCAGAACTTGACTCGCTTCATGAGCAACTTGCTCACGCCACGCAGCGTGCTGCGGAGGCAGAAGGAATGCTCCGTATACAGGTAAAAGTTTCAGCGTTGAGTTCTCTTTGTTTACGCCTTATCGCGTATCTGAGATGGTACACTCGGCAGGAAAAGGAGACGGAAGAAGCGCTTGCCCAAGCTGCGCATAAGGAGGCTAGGATAGCAGAACTGGAGAGGGAACTGCGGCGTCATCCTGATGACGACTCATCCAGGGATGCTATGGAACTGAGGATCACTCTCCAGTTAGAGAGGGAAGACCGTGAGAGAGAACGGGCAGAGAGGGAAAGAAACGCAGAGAGAGAAAGAGCCAACAGTTTGGCTGAAAGGGAGGAGCGAAGGGCCATGGAGGCCCAACTATTCGAACTCCGAATCGGCCTTGGTCTTGCTGAACAGTGGCTGAGAGATGGTGAGGAGCGCTACCGAAAAGCACGAGAGCGTGGCTTTCGTGTTGGTAGCTTCTCTGCTGCTTCCGCGGATCAACGCCGGGATGTGGGAATAGGAAGAGGAGTACAGAGCGGCAGGAGTACCGCTTTTCGTAGTTGGGTAGCACCTTTGAGAGTGTTTTGCCCGGAGAGTAGTGGGACGAGTAATGCAGAGAGAGAGGGCGGAACTTGATGTAAATTTTTTTGGTTTTTTTTGGAATAAAACACAAGGTTTGGTTTGTTTGTTTTTTCACCTTTGCTTCAGTTACCTGAATCCCTGCACATATCACTGAAACAAACAAATCAGAATTTCTGTTCTGACTTGGCCCCTTGCTCAATAAGCAAATGGTCACTGTGACTGTCCTTGATAACTGGTCAAGGGGCCAAGCCTTTATTTAACGAAGGCAAGGGAGAGATGCGGTGATGATAAATGCGACAGGCAAGCACACGAATGCAAGCGATATTAAAAAGTGAGATGCTGCACGCAAATGTAATCATGCAAAATTGATTTGTTTTCTTTTTTATATTTGACATTTTTTTTGTTTTATCATAAAAAGATTTTTTTTTGTTTGCAAATATGTACATTTCTCTTTTCCATTTTTTTGTGCTTTTATCATTTCAATTTTTTTATTGCTAACGCCCGGCAAGCACCCAAATGGCACCTAACCTACGTGAGACAGGGGTTTCTTACTAACCTCCCAGGTATCTAAGTGCACATCTAGGTTGATTTGGGCCTCTAGACCCCTCGAATGACGATCCCGCCGGCTAAGACTTACCCTGATGACAATACCGTCATGCCATGCTTAGGCTCCCAGTTGCTTCCGACCACAGGGATTCACCCAAAAGGTGTTTGAGGTAGATGATTTGCCCGACCCGGGTCTGTTTCCTCACAACTCTAGATGGTATAAGATGGAACACCCTGGAACCCTAACGACCAACCGCGCGACGCTGACCCGGAATCAGACGCCGTCGCACCCATAGGTGACGCGCTTGCATTGGCCTAAGCCCGAGGTTAAACAAGAAGACATCAAGGTGGTAAACAGGGGTCTTGACCAGCCAGAAACACAGAGACTCCTTCGCAGCGATAGCTTTTGCTTTTCAAAGTAGGCAACCAAAATGTGTATATTAAAATAAGGTCGCAGACCCTGGGCAGTTTTCACCTTTCAGAAACTCCATCGAACCTTCATCTTTAGAGGGAGAAGGAAGAGCGTAGGGGATAAACCTCCTGAGAGGACCGGCAAAGCCGTTAACCCGGCGAGCGAATAAGGGCCCATTAACTCTTTCCTTTCGGACAACTTCGGACCAAATCTCGAGCATTTACATTCCACGGCCCCCCTTTGTGGATTCAGACTTTTGCTTTGAGGGGTTCCGTTTATCGTACCAGGCACGGTCACGACCAGGCTTTTCTCTTGATTTTGATTTTGTATTTCTTTCTGTGAGGGAGATATAGTCGTTTGACGTTGGTGGGCTCCCTCTTCGTATGCCTGCGGGGACACTGCCCTCTTCTCGTGCTCTGATCGATGCTCGAGGAAATGGGTCCTACTCTTGCCTTTGGGGTTTGAGTTTCGGTTTCTCATGCTCAGCGTTTTAAGGGCGCCGACTGTCTCATTTGGTCGAAGAGAAAAGAATAAAGATTACAGCTTCCGGAGATCTTCTAGGTGTGGCCCTACCGTAGGTGATGCTACCAACTTTTTTGAATAAAATACATAAGTGAACACATGTTAGCTTCCTTCGAGCGAGCATAGGCCGACGTGGCCGGACAGGGGTCTCCACGGTTCTGGCAAACCAAGACCCGGTGCCTACCAAGCCTTAATGGGCCCTATCCTAACATGAAGGTTAGATGCAGGGACTTAACTACATGGTGACTGCCAGGCATCGGCATTTTGAATTTTCCATATTTTTAGTGGTTTTCAATATTTCCTTGTTTTTGATGTTTTTTATCTTTTCATCATTTTTTTTGTTTTGTGCTAAGGGTAGTATTTCTTAAGATAAAGCCCATTCCAAGGGTGGGATAACTCGGTCCCTTCGGCGTTGACTAGCTTGTAGGCGTTGCCAGGGTACACGGCTTGAATTACAAATGGTCCTTCCCAATTGGGTTGGAGCTTAGAACGCGGCCCTCCAGGTTTGACAAAAATTCTTTTTACGACCATCTCACCGACTTTGAATTTTCTCTCAACGACTTTCTTTTGGTAAAAGCGAGCGAGTCTATTTTGATACACACGCGCGTGTTCGGCGGCGGCCAGCCGCTTCTCATCCAAGAGTTCCAACTGGGCGAGGAGTGAATTACGACGATCGTCGAGGGGAAATTCCTCATCCAATTGTACCCTGAGAGAAGGGATCAGAGTCTCGTACGGGACTACCGCTTCCATACCATAAGTGAGGGCAAATGGAGTCTGCCCGGTGGGGGTACGGATTGAGGTGCGATAGGCCCATAGGGCTTCGATAAGCTTTTCTGGCCAGTCTGAAAACTTACTAGACTCGCAGGTTTTTTTGATGATTTTGAGCAATGTTTTATTGGTGGCCTCCGCTTGGCCGTTACCTTGTGGGTAATAAGGCGATGAATGATGCAATGCAATTGCGTACCTTTTGCAGAGGTCCTGTAGGTCCTGAGAAATGAATTGTGGCCCATTGTCGGTGACGATCGTGCTTGGGATGCCGAATCTGGCGAGAATGTTCTTCATGATGAACTTGCAGACTGTTGACGCCTTGATTTCCGCGTAAGCTTCGGCTTCGGCCCATTTGGTGAAGTATTCCGTCGCAGTAAGGATGAAAGATTTCTGCTTGGTGAGGGAATTGGGATCACCTAGGGGACCAATGATGTCGAATGCCCACATGGAGAAAGGCCACGGGGAGGATATTGGATGAAGTGAGGAAGATGGTGAATGGATTTTATCGGCGTGAAGTTGACACTTGACACACCTACGGACATAGACAGCACAATCTCTTCCATAGTGGGCCAATAAAAGCCTTGACGAATGATCTTCTTGGCGAGCATCTGACTATTCACGTGGCCACCGCACACACCCGAGTGCGTCTCTTCTACACATTTCCAAACCTCATCGTCACCAAGACATCTTAACAGAATACCAGTAAGGCTCCTCCTATAGAGTAGACCTCCAATCAATGTGTATTTCTGAGCCACCCTTCTTATGGCTTTCTTGTCCTCTGTGGTGGCCCCTTCAGGATAAGACTGATCTTGGCAATATTTGACAATTTCATAGAACCATGGTTTCTCTTCATCAGCCAGTTCTTCTTCGGCCTCTGCCAACATGAGCTCCCTCTTCTCAAGGATATCTTCCTGCAGGATCTTCCTTGCTATCCTGTCTTTGATGTTTACGTAGGAAGCATCATCGACTGCAGGGGCGTGAAGTTTGTAGATGGAAATGGACTTAAACCATCTTCCTAGAGGGAACCTTATGGATGATGCCAATGAGGCGAGGGCATCGGCGAGAATATTCTGATGACGAGGGATATGAACAAAGATCAGTTTTGTGAACAGTTTGGCAAAGGCAGCAGTGAGTTCTTGGTATGGCTTGAGTTTGGGATCGCGAGTGCGATACTTAGTGAGTACCTGGCGAAGGATGAGTTGACTATCACCTACGACTCGCAACTCAGTGATACGAAAAGAATGAGCGAGTCCTAGGCCAGCTAGAAGAGCTTCATATTCGGCTATATTGTTGGTGACTGGAAATTTGAGCTGGTATGCCAATGGGAATGTGAGGCCTTCCGGCGAAAGGAGGGCGATGCCGATTCCTCTCCCTTGAGAATTCAGAGCTCCATCAAAATATAGCGTCCACATTGGCTCATCTGATTGGTTGATGGACATTAGTTCCTCATCTGGAAACTCTGATTGGACGGGATCGAACTTGGGAAGAGGATGGTGAGCGAGATGCTCGGCTATGGCATAACCTTTAATCGCCTTTTGCTGGATGTAGGTGATGTCGAACTGAGAGAGAAAACTTTGCCAGCGTGCTAGCCTATCCGTAAGGACGGCTTTCTCCAGAAGGAATTTGATAGGATTCATTCGAGCAATCAAGTGGACTTCGTGAGCCAAGAAGTAGTGCTTCAATTTCTGCACTACCCAAACGAGGGCAGCACAGGTTTTCTCCATGCCGGTGTACTTCTGCTCACAGGGATTGAGAAGTTTGGACAAGTAATAGGTTGCCCGTTCCTTGCCTTCTTCATCAGCTTGTGCGAGGACGGCTCCCACGGAGTCATCCAAGACTGAGATGTAAAGGATCAGAGGTTTTTCTGGTTTAGGTGGAATGAGAACGGGTGGACTAGCCAGATATTCCTTCAAACCTTCAAAAGCTTTCTGACATTTAGAATTCCAGTGGAATTCTACTCCTGGCTTGGTCAACTCGTAGAGAGGTCTACACCTTTGTGAATGTTGAGACACAAACCGACGAATAAACTGCAGCCTGCCGATTAAACCTCGGACTTCCCTCAAATTCTTGGGAGGCGGCATATCCCTGATAGCCTTGGCTTTGTCGGGATCTATCTCGATCCCTCTTTTACTCACAATGAACCCCAGCAATTTACCTGACGACACACCAAACACACACTTTTTCGGGTTCATTTTTAATTGGAATTCTCTTGACCTTTGCAAGACCTTAGCCAAAACTTCTGGATGTTCCATCCTGGTCCTTGATTTCACCAATAAGTCATCCACATACACTTCCAAATATATGTGCATCATGTCATGAAATATGGCCATCATCGCTCTTTGGTAAGTAGCTCCAGCATTCTTTAACCCAAACGGCATGACCACGTAACAATATGTTCCCCAAGGGGTAGTGAATGACGTCTTTTCCTGATCCTCTTCTGCCAAACGAATTTGATTGTATCCTGAAAATCCATCCATGAAAGAGAGGGTTTCAAAACCTGCCGTGTTATCAATCAACACATCAATGTGAGGTAAGGGAAAATCATCCTTTGGACACGCGCGGTTAAGGTCCCGGAAGTCGATGCAAATCCTGACTTTCCCATCTTTCTTCATGACCGGGACAATGTTCGCCACCCATTGAGGATAAAGAACGACTCTAATGAACCTGGCTTTGTGGAGCTTATCGACCTCTTCTTTCATTTTCAAAGCCATCTGAGGGTGGAAACGCCTTAACCTTTGTTTTACCGAGATGGACCCTGGTTTTAGGGTTAAACGGTGTTCGACCAAGGTTGAATCCAAACCCGGCATATCCTCGTAGCTCCATGCAAACGTGTCCTTATATTCCTTGAGGACCTCGATTAATGCCTCTTCTTCAGAGGGTGGTAGGTTGTCACTTATGAGGATGATCCTAGGGTCTTCCTCAGTCCCCAAGTTGACTTCTTTGGTGGATTCTTCTACGGCGGTTGACGGCTCGTCGAATCTCCTCATTCCGCTAGCGTATGCGCCCGCCGCATCCTCATATTCTTCACCCTCATCTTCAGTGGGGCATTCTTCATTCGTGATCTCGTAGACTCCATACCCTTCATCAGATGCACAGTCGCCCTCACATTCTATTTCGGGTAGCTGGATGGGATTTTCTAACAACTAGGGGATGGCAAGAAGGGCCTGACACCTGGCGGCCAAATCCAGAAGGAATCGACGAGGGATCTGTCTACCCTTGGATTTCTTCCTAGGTACTACCCTTGGCCTATCATTCCTAGATTGACTGACAATATTTACAGAAGAAGAGGAAGATGAGGAGGATGGTGTAGAATGTACAGGAGAAGACCCCTCAGAGGAGGGGTAGAAAAGGTCGCTCATCGGACCTTGGACGGGTGGTCCGCAAGGCGGTACGCACCCGTGGGAGATGTAGGAGGTTTCCTCAACGAAGATGTGTTGTTGGAGAGTTTGAAAATTGACGTTTTTTTTTCGTTTTCATTTTTAATGACAAAGCAGTGAAAAGAGATTGGAGGAGAGAGGAAAGTGGTTATGGCTAGAGGATTGTGGGGCTCGTAGAGCAGATCATGGTTGAAGACCTGGCGCGGGTTGAAAAGCCCGCGTAGGTATGTAAGCAAAGAAGGGGACCTGGGAAGATCATCAGACAATTGTCTGGCCCAGGAAGAATATATCAGCAAAGGCTGAGACGAGTGGATGGAGAGGATGGCGGCTAATGAGCCGTCGACGGCAATGTTGAGGACGGATGAAGATCCGTCGATGACAGAGTCCTTCTGGCGAGGACGAGGATAGTTTGGAACTTTGGCAAGAGTGGTAATATTCTCTGGTATTTCGGAGATCAATGGTGGTCTTTCAAGCTGTGGAGATGAGAACATCCTTTCCAGTGCAACGGAAATGTCCCATATGTCGAACCATTTGTCCCACTCGCATTCCGGATCTTTGATCTTGCCTCTTTTGGTGATCCTCGGACATTTTTCAGCCAAATGTACAGCATGTGATCCTCCATATGCTTCTCGTGGGTGATCTCCCATCTGAACAACGGGCCCTCTGTTGAAGTGGTTTGATAGAGTCCACGTGAGGGGCTTCCAATCTGCCTTGAACGGTCCTTTGAAGCCTAGGCCAAACCTGCGATTCGGCCTAATTTCCTTTGGCGGTTTGAGCATACCCTGTGACTGTGCGCCCAGACCCTTTCCTTGTTGATAGCCGATGTTCCTCATAATCTCCCAACCTTTGGAGTGAAAAGGGAGACACGATGTTGTGGTTGCCCTGACCGGCTCTTTTGGTGCTAGTGGCATGCGAGATGGATCACGCACGTCCAGCAGTGACAATATGGGCCGATGAGACGGCCAAACAGAGGGCAGAGAGGTGTTGATAGCATCCACTGTGTGAAGGACAGGTGTACTGACTACTTTAATAATTCTCCCGTTGTAAGGAAACTTCAGGCACTGATGGTTGGTGGAAGGCACAGCGTCCATGGCTTCAATGTAAGGACGACCCAGTATAGCCTTGAATGTGGGGTCCATGTCGAGGACATGGAATTCCGTGGGAATTGCCATGGGGCCTAGTTCTGCCTTCAGAATAATCATCCCCTGCGGCGGCCTTTTGCTATTGTCATAGGCCGCGACCGTGATCGAGGAAGGTCTTATTTGTTCCTCGTCAACCCCACACAACTGAAGAGTGCT